>CAEMYA010000044.1:12243496-12271716 GCA_903131615.1 Diplodus sargus | reverse complement strand
CAAGACTGGACACACCAGTACATTTCTGCTGCATTAGAGCTGTCTGCACCATTCAATCACATTACATAAATATAAGAACAATTGTGGCAAGGAAACCAAAGACTTACAGTGGTAGTCTTTGTATGAATTCATCTCATCAGGAAAGTGTGGGGCTTGTATGTGTCATAAAGCCACTCTCGCTTTCAATCTTTCACAGCAAGGTCAAAGGTCAAGGTTGGATGAACAGAGTTGGCCTGCCTCTGGAAGTGGCAGGGCTTTAGTGTTTTGTTACAACTGGTTAAGATGTTTGTCAGTGCAGAAGTTGTTGAGTGGTTTCTGTAATCATTTCATGACGACTGCGGCACATGCAGCACAAATAGGAAAGTCAAACTTTTGTTTGTGCGTTCCAAAACCTAAAGATATTCAGTTTGCAAATTAAAATAGTAAACGGCAGCTACTTACATTTGAGAAGCTGGAACCAGACATTGGACATTAAAAACATGAACTGTTAATCAAAATAGTTATATGAATGCATGCAGAGTAGTTGTGTTTTCTCACCACAGACGCAAGTGTGACCAAGACGTCATCACTGACTGAGGACAGCACGTGGCAGAAATGACACTCAGCAAAACAATCACAAGTGGTCGTCCACACACGCACGCACGCACGCACGCACGCACGCACGCGCGCACGCACGCACACGCACACACACACACACACACACACACACACACACGCTGTTCCCATCTTTCATTGTGGTGAGTGCACGCGCCACAATAATTCACTATAAATCAACAGTCACAACTTCACACAGATCCACTGCAGTATGTTGGTAACAAAACAAAATAAAGACACGTCTTCCTTGTTCACGTCATTCAGATTAGTTTATTCATACTCATCTTCCAGGAAGTGTTTTTCCAAAGTGTCATAATGTGTTGTTCTCGTCTTCCACAGCCTCAGGGTCTGAATCAGAGCTGATGCTCAGTGCTTTCTTATGTAGTGGCTCAGGAGATCGTGCTCAGGTGTGATGATTGTGGAACATACCAAGTTTCACTAGGTCGGAGGTAATGTTACTTTAACAATGACACGGTGTGGGTTTATTGAAAGTATTTTCCTTGGAAGTGTTAAGTCCTATGATGAGTTAAATATTTTAAATGAAGGAATGTGCAGTGAAGTTGTATAATCTTGTAAAATGGAAGATAATTGAGGTAATTAGCACTTGGTTGGTGGAGAAGGCCTCTGGCTACCATAACTAGCGAGAAGTTTACACATTTACACAATATATTTTTCTTTTTTTTGTTGTTGCTGCGGACAAGTTTTTGAACCTGTCTTCCTCGCAACCTTTTTTGTTTAAGGAATAGTTTAAGAGGAGAGGCACAACTATTTAGACTTAAGAAAGAAAACTGAATTACTGTAAAATACATTTGTCTAACTGTTCAACTGCTTGGACACTGAAGAAAGAGATACAGCTGCACATGTTCTTAAAGTAAGCTACTCAAACCCATTAATTACAAACTGATTATTCAAGCATCAAACATGTATTCAAGGTAATAAAATGGCACATATTCCCTCTCCCTTCAGTAAAAATATGCATTTTTTTATTTTACAAGTTTTCACAACCCGTCATCTACTTTACTCGACGGTCACTCAGTGTATTTGCACTGGAGGCCTCAAGGTCAAACATCATACGTTGCATCCACATGCAGAATATTGGGCCAGGATTGGCTTCCAAACTGTTTGTGATTTCCCAAATCATGCTTGGGGGCCTGCCTCCTCGGCTGTGGTCCAACGATGGAGGACTGAAAGCGTTCCGCCGAGAGTAAACAAAAAAGAACCTGACTGACCGAAGCAAAATACAAACCAAAACAGAGCAGGAAAAACAACACGTGGTAACGGACACAATTCTATATAGCATTTTTTGGCATTTTTATATTTGGAGACCTTTCCAAGTATTTCATTCACCAGTTTTATTCAAATGCTGTAATCTGTAAATATATGCACCCTTCCCATGGGTGCTGCCATTGTTGTGTGACATCAGACAAACACTCCCTTGTGAAGTCAGGGTAGATGAATCTGCCCCGAGATTACGAGTAGGAATTCTGACTGTGAGGAGCATTCCATTGTACGTCGTCTGGAAGAAAGTTGGACATTTTTGAGTTCTGAGTTTTCTGGATTGCAGCATAAATGTTCTTAATGAGCACAAAGAAAATGTACACGTCCAGCGATTAATGTGTAAACAGCCCTCTAGTGTCACGTCTTTCTACATGATGAAGCTCAAACATTCAGCTCAGGATTAAGAAGAAAACAGCACTTTTGTCTGCAGGGAGAATTTAAGAAACAAAGATTCCTGCTCCTTCAGGAACCGTCCCCTGTGATTCAGGAACACCCCTCTCTTAAATAGACATATTGCATTAAATGCTGTTATTATGGAAGGATTTGAAATTGAGGTGTTAAGCTGAAAAGGGGACTTTTCTAAAATATTTCTCTCTGTCCAGTTCAGTGCTTGCTTTGGCAATTTATTTCATAAATCACTCAATTTTTCCCCATGAATTACTGGAATCCAGACCACTCTGTTTTTCCAATAACAACATTCTTTTGTCACAGACAGCAACATAAAAAAAAAAAAACAGCATTCTTACATTTACTTTATGATTGTCTGATGTATTTCTTTATGCTCATTATGACCTGCTCATCATCAACAGTCACTTTTCCCCCCTCAAAAATGCAGTATATTATCCTTAGAGTCACTGAGAGCCACATAAACACAGCACGGATTGAGTTAAAGTTTGTTTCCTTTTCTCACTCAGAAGTATTCTGGCAGCTTAATAAAAAGTGGATGGAAAATTTTCCTGCTCACATGTAGCTCAGATCCCAACCTAGCAGACGGTACTCTCCTCTCTCACCAGCAGACAGAAGACACAATGATGCAACTGAGGACTTTAATCTTCACATATGTTATTCTCCCATGGATCCTGTCTTCTGCAGCAAAGGATGAATACATGGAAGCCAGAAAACCTAAGGTAAAAAAATATTCTTTGGGATTTATACACTGCGCAAATGAGCGAGTGGAGGAAGCTCATAGTAGTCTTTAGCTGGGAGGAAAAGTAAAGCTTTAATGAAGATTGCTATTTATTTTTTTGAAAACAGCCAGCCGTTGTAACCCATCCAGACTTTGAAGAACCAGCCACAGACCCAGCGGGGGATCCAAAAGCTGAGGGTAAGGTTTGTTTTAACAGATAAATAGTTTTCAACAACTGTTTCAAAGCTGATTATGCAACACTTGCTGAGGCATTCTTCCACATTTTTGTGAATGTAGCTAAAGCCCATATTATGTAATAATGGGGCTGATCAAGTGTCCTCATCTTGCCTGTGTGTGGTGCATTTCGTGCAGCATAGCCACATCATCGAGACCAATTAGTCGATGTTTCTAAAAGACAAATAAGAAGAAAAGAGTTTTCTTTAAATTCAAGTAAACCAAACAACACTGTGATTTTTTTTCAGAGCTGCCAACATGTCTGCTGTGTGTTTGCCTGAGTGGATCCGTTTACTGTGAGGAGGTGTCCCCTGAAATGTCATCTGTCCCCGCACTGCCAAAGGAAACTGCATACCTCTATGCACGTTTCAACAAAATCACAAGAATACGCAACAGCGACTTTGCGGACATGGGTACTTAAAATCCACAGTAACCGTCAACTTATCCTCCTCTTCACTGAATGTCACCTTTTAATCTCCCTTCCTTTGTTTTTTTATACCCAGCCCCATTAAGAAGAATTGATCTCAGTGGGAATCTCATCTCTGAGATCGAAGATGGAGCTTTTTCAAAACTTCCCGATCTCGAGGAGCTCATTCTTACAGAAAACAAACTGACTAGACTTCCCATCCTGCCCACCAAACTAGTGTCATTTAATGCAAATTTCAACAAGCTAAAAACCCAGGGCGTAAAGGCGACCGCTTTTAAGGTAAGTTAGCAGGCGAGCCCATCAAGCTCTGCTTCAAATGTTGCAGACATTATGCACTTTGCATGCGTTTGATTGCGCAAGCAGCCCGATGCAAAAATATTGGTCTTGTGGTGTTGCAGAAACTTACGAGACTGGCGTATCTGTACCTTGGAAACAATGAACTCACAGCAGTGCCTCAACTTCCAGAGTCCCTCAACGTTGTGCACCTGCAAGTGAGTTCATCTGCTATTTACTGCAATCACAACAATTAGTCAGAGAAGCTCTGTAGGAGCAATTAGAATTCTGCCTGCTGAGCCAGCAGTATCTGCATGACAGGCCAATTTGGTGTCCTTGGATTGATCTCCTTTGTCTGTTTTGCAGAACAACAAGATCTCGACTATAACAGACGAGACATTCTGCAAAGGTAACACCAGTTACTACATCCGGACCAACTTGTACCAGGTGAGACTGGACGGGAATCCCATCCAGCTTTCGAAGCACCCCAACAGCTTCATCTGTCTGGAGACTCTCCCTATTGGATGGTACAACTGAAGTGACCAAAGCATGCATTTGTCAGAGGTAAACCTTGGAGCATAAATTCTTTTGAAAACTGATAGTAAAAATAACAAATGCAAAATAGAGTTCTTAAGTTAGATTTTATCTTCTCAGTCTACCTACAGTCCAACACCTCTTTACAGATATTACATAATTACATTTCTTGTGTCTTATCAAACGCTTTCTGCCGATATTAACGCATCTGTGCAAAATCATCCATGAAATCTGTAAATAAAATGAAGCTTTGTGTTTTTTTTCCGTTTTTTTTTACAATATGGCTGAGATTGTTTTCTCTTGGTTTAACAGAGCATCAACACAGACTGTTAAATAAATATCAGACTGTTGTTGAGATCATTTCATTGTTCACAGTGATATTATTACTGTTAATGCTTGTTAAACTGTAGATCATATTAACAATAAAACCTGCATGTTGGAAGCTATTTCTCCATCAACTCTTCACTCTTGACTCCTTAGTAACATTTATAAATGTGATATGGTTGTTGTAACCCAATAACGTGCTATGAAGTCCATTCCAGACAAGAATTAATCCAAGAATGTGTCCTTGGATGACGCTTGTAAAGTCCACATTATATCAGCCTGTCATTCACTTGGCTGCAGGCTCGTTGTGAGCTTTCAAACCCTCTGTTATCTTCTGCTGGTACTCCCGTTCTGATTGTTTTCTCCGGTAGACATCATCTGTAAAGACAAAAACAATATGAGAAGACATAAATGAGACCCTTAGGCAGTTTTAACTGTAGACTGCTATGAAGACTACATTGTAAATGGCTTATCAACTATAGAACGAAAGGGACAAGTGTAACGAATAACAATAATGATGGCTCAGTTCAATACAACAGTGTTAAGTGAGCCAGCGTGCACAATAGTTCTTTCTCCACAGCAGACAACTTGGCCTGTCTTAGCTGGAGAAGAACAGGTGTAATCAATAACATTAACGACAACTGCATTCCATTTAGGGGAGACAGTTCCAGGATACTGGCTCACTGGGACACACAGGCTGTGTTCAAGACTGCCAACCCAAGTCTTTTTCAAAAAAATTTTGGCTTCTCCAAATTGCATCCAGATAGATTTTAGGAAGTCTGGACAGCAACAAAACACATGAAATGCAATTTTTGCAAATCAGATCCAAACCACATTTGAAGGTGGTTTCAAATGTGATTTAAATCACATTTCTACACATTTCAACGACAACGTCAAATCCAGTGAAAAGCAAATGCATAAGAGAGTCTGTGAAGTCGCACTGAAATAAACTGACTGCTCCAAGGCTTGACAGTGGGATTCTTTGGGCGAGATGATCCGTGCAGATACGTAGCTCAATCTTTCAAGTCTGATTTGAGACCGAAATCAGATTTGTCTGCTGTGTGAACATAGCCACAATGGACAGAATAATCTTTAATGAAAAGTTTGACTTATGCTTATTCTGATAATATTCAATTAGGATTAAACAAAAAAAAAAAAAATCAACTTCCACTTGTAAAATACAACATTTTCTCCAGTGAAAAGATGTTTAGCTTATCCTGTAAAGACTATGCAAGTTTGAAAAAAGCGTGTCACTTTAAAAAAATATATATAAAACAAGGAAACTACTTATAAGTTGAGGAATAAAACTAGAGATGGGAGGGAACTGTTTTAGCCCTACATGACCTCAGAATACTGAGGGATCAAATGTGCAGGGCAGTTTTTTTTGTTGTTTTTTTTTTTTAAACGCAAGAGGAGTTTAATCCTTTTAGTTCTCCTAAAATGGTGCATTTGGGCACATCTGGAATGAAGGGATGTGGATTCAGTGAGAGTAGAAACATGTCGGGTTCCTTTTCTTCACAAATCTTTTGAATGATCGAGTTATACCTACTCTCTACAGGTGTACCTACAAACATATCAGTGAATATAAGTACTAATTTTGATGACTTATACTCTTTGTTCTTCATAGTGCTTCAGATACATTACATGTATCTGATAAGAACATTAAGGTAAAACTTAGAGAAATTTTGATTTCAAAAATATTTTTACATTGTAAACTGCTAATCAGAGTGTCTCTCCACCGACCAAATGTCTTAGGTTTCTGTAATCATATCATCACAGTACACATTGTACAGTACATCATCATTTCCACAAATGATTTGCTGGTTTTGAGACAACATATCCCGCTGGATGCAGTCTTTTTTTTTTTTTTTTCAATATGGCAAGTTTTTCCTCAATCGAATCGAGGGTCTGTACAGCTTGTAAAGCCATTGAAATCAATGTGATTGTGATTTTGGACTTTATAAATACAATTGATTTATTCTGTTTTATGCAGGTCTGGAAAAAACAGATGGTGATACTAAAAGAATAATTCTTCAAAGGATAATTGCAAAAGCAGCTCCAGTAAAGATTTTGGCTTTAAAAACAGGGTTTAAATGACCTCTTTTTTAATCATTTTGGGATCTTGGGGCCAAAATTTTTTTTTTATACCTTTTTAAACAAGTCCCCATCTACTACGACCCCTCTGCAAAAATGACACTTTCCAGCTGCATGAGTAGACGACAGCTGAATTACTCACGTCCTAAGTCAAAATATATCGTGCCATTTATTTACGATACATTGTACTCCAGCAGCCTGACCCATCCAACTGTACTGTGTTCACTTAAAATAGCCTGTTCTTCCATCTTTCGCTTTTTCCATATTTCCTAATGACAGTGGAGCAGACTCAGCAGAGGAGAGGAGAGGAGGCTGCATTGAAGGAAACTTTGAGGACATACTTGAAAGGTCAATGAGGTTGCTGTGTCCCTAATCTGTATCCTGGCACAGTCCAATCATCCTGCCCACATTAAATGACGCAGTTTGCCGGACAGGAAATACTTCACACAGCCAGACTTGTACTTGATGCAAATCAGAGAAGTGTCTGCTCTTACTTTGAAGGTTTGGGGTTTCTGTTAACAGCAAGTTTTTAACCGTTGCTAGCAAAGACTCAACAGATAACTTAGCCTGCACGGCTAACGGGCTAGCAGAAGCCCCTCTTTGTGCTAACATAAGCTGACGACACACACAGTTTTACCGTTAAATAAAAAAAGAACAGTTTTGTCATTTGAAACTCACAAAAGGTCTCTCTTCCTATCCTCACGTTGATCATAATCCACTCCATGACGCCTCCGATGCAAAAGAAGATGGGAAGGAACCTGTATGTCCCGAGACGACGTTTACCCGGGACAAAGCTGAGGAAATTTCTCAAGCTTTGACTCCTACGAAACATCACGGCGAACAGACGTACTATGGCCGTGTGTCAATAAACAGTTCGGGGAAGTTCTTGAAATAGGATGTTTCGAGGGTCGCATGGAGCCTCTACATGTCCTTTACAAACGTTATGACAGCATGGATGTCAGGGGTGCGCTCGTTTCGCTACCTGGCACCAAGCAGATGAGCGGAGATGTCTGGGATATAGTGAAGAACCTTGGCCGCGTTACGGTAGAGACGAAAACGAACGCACCCATCACGAGTCGTAACTTCCGGTTGTGTTATGAGTATGTAAGCGTTGTTTGTCAGACATATCTGCTTTGAGGTGTGTTTGTAGTCAAAATCCTGCGGCTTTCTAGATTGTTCTCCACTAGCATGCAAGCCACAGGGTGCAGCATGTTTCAGAAGAACGTAGTGACACTTCTTCTCTGTCATGCTGGTGTCATTTCTGTGCAGGTGCAGGCAAAACACCACCACCATGTTTCACTGTGGTTTTGAAACTCCATGGTGTCACCCTCTCTAATGTTCGTTTCTTTAAACACACCCTTCCGTTACTGCCATAACCCAACATGCGCCGGCCAGTGCCTTGCCTCTGTCTCCCTGCTGACTATGTTGTCGTTGGTCAACATAGGGAGAGACTCTTGAGTACTTTTCCACTTCACCTCACCTTAAATAGGATTTTTTCCCCCCTAGTCATCCACTGTGAAATTCTGGCATTGCTGACCTCACCTTAAGTGTTGGACCTTGTTTACCTGGTTGAGAAGTGGTTTGGAAACTGTTACTCTTCTTTTAAGACCATTGCGAGACGGTTGTTTTTGACAGTCCTGTAATCATCGCTAAAGAATTCGCTTTTCAATCTGTCAGGGAACTCAGCTTGATGTATCGATATTCTGATGGGTCGGTCACTTTGGGTCAGCCGGATCGTGCTTTGGATGCAACTAATCCGGTTTCTTCAAAGTGTTTTCAAGTTGGACACACTGTGCCCACAGAAACCTTTTGTCCAGCTGAGAAGAACAATTTGGCTTTTTCAATTCAAAAAACATACTTAATGTGGGTACTGAATAGCACCTGACCTTGAATTCAGTTAGTATCAATTAATTTGGTAGTGACAAAAGGGTCCAACTGATGGTTTTGAAGGTAGGACAATTCATCTCAGACTCTTGACTGAACAATGGTGTAACAGTTGTAGCTTTTGAATAAATATCCCCACTATTACCTGTACAAAATACAGTACATGAACACTTAAATAATTTTAAGTATATAACACACCATATTTTCATTTTATATAACTATTTGTAATTAGTTTTTGGTGTATTTGTCATCAGTTATAATTCCTCAAATGAAACATCAATGTCTGCATACCGAGTTTCTGAAGACTTGATAAAAGTGTAAAAGAGCTGTGATCATGTGTAAGGAATAATCGTTAAACATATAAACATAGTGTTTTAAAGCATTAAGTATTGATTTTAAGTGTCAGTTCACATGTACATATGTGCATAGTGTGTTTTAATCTGTGGCACAATGTAGTCTTGCTCAGATATTGTAGTACTTACGACAGTATTTCCATTTTTTTCTCATCTCTACTGCAACTTTGCTACATTTGTGAGACATAATATACTTTTTACTCCACTTTATTGAATTAACAGCTATTGTCACTGGTTGCCTCTCGGATTGACACACAATCCTTCTATAAATTACGATGCTACAGTATATAAAATGTTTGAAATTATGCTTGAATGTTATGCGTCAGCGTCATCAATCCACTAATATGCATGATAGCACTGATTTGTTATTGTATAATGAATACTGGTATATTCTGCTGCTGTGGTAGTAGTTTCAATTTAAACATTTTACATGCAGGACTTTCACTTGTAATGGAGTATTTTTACTGCAGATCATGTATCCCCACAGCCATGAGACTGTTTAACTTGAGCACTACCTGAACTATCACTTTCCACTCACTTGTTTGGTTGTTTTTTGGTAAATATCTTATTGTTTTTTGTTAATATCTTTTTTTTCTATTCAGTTTTCCATTTAGCATAATGTGTATTTTTCCGATTCTTTTTTACCTGTACTTGTTGCGTCTTGAGCTACTGTAACAGGTGAATTTCCCATTGTGAGATAAATAAAGGCAATCTTAAATCTTAAATCTTATATTTTTTTTATGTTGTAGATCTGTTACTTCAACTGAAGTAAAAGATCTCAATATTGATAAGTTGATTACATACTGATTCTAGTTGCTAGAATACATTGGTACCCCTAAAACCTGTATGTTACTTCTGCTTTATAAAACATCTCTTAAGTATTCCCAGAGATGCTGGATTTAAAAGGTTTTATTGTGGTAAGCACAACCGGAAGCTTTAGACAAAGGTGAACTTCCGGCAGCAGCGTACACCGGGGAGGAGGAGGCGGAGCCTAAACATCCAAGAAGAAGAAGGAGTCTCGGAGGCGGTAGAAGCCGACTGATGTCTGTACCGTGACAAAGACAAAACACGACTATCTGCAGGCACCTGCTGGTTTTGTGGTGAGTTAGAAACATTTGTCTTTTCATCCCCGCTTTTCGTCAACGTCCTCCGGCTTGTCTTTATCTTTTATACGACTCTTCTTCAGCCTGAAAGCAGAAGTGATGAAGTTTGCAGGCCATAGAGTGAACGTACAGTGTTAATGTACCAGGCAGCTCTGCAGTATGACAGGATGACACACTGAACAACTTCGTCTCTGTTCAAGAAGATGTCCTCTAACCAGAAATGTTCAACTTATACATTACTGTTGTTTCACATGCTATTTAAGTAGTCAACTAGCTTGGTATTTGTGGCTTGTCTCCTGACCAAGCATCACTCTTTATGCCTTCTAAATAGCATGAGGACATGAGGAGGGGTGAACTGCCAAAAGTGCCAAACAGCTCTGGCAGTTTCTTACACTAACAAATTAAGTGTATTACATTATATGTAAGTCATATGGGATGTTAAAGTGAACAATTTTTAGTTATGGGCATTTGGTCACATCCACAATTTTCTGACATTTTCCAGGCCCCTGTTGAAAATAAGAACTTGTTCTTAACAATTTGCCTGGTGAAATAAATGTCAAATAACAATGAAAAATACATTTTATGGTTCATGCAGTTATTTGATTGAGTTTCAAATCGAACAAATGACAGATTGTTTCTCAATGAAAATAATTTGCAGCCCTTTTACAAATGAGCGAGCAAATCACATCAACCAAGCGGTCGCCAGCAAAGGTCACATGTGGTTTGAGATTAAAGGTGCTAATTGTAAGGGATGTTGATTTTCGAGTCTCATCCAGAACTGTTGCTTTGGGATGGCAGCCAACCCGTCCTACAACCCCAAAACGTTTGTTTTCAACGAGTTGGCAAACCCAAAGCGTTGATGTTTGACGAGTTTGGAATGTTGAAAATCTGCTTTTCTTACAGTGTAGTGTATGCGTACTACTGCATATGTAGAAAAAGTAGTATAAAGCCTTTTGTGGCTCCACTGATGACATTCTGTGACTATGTTGCATTGTGGGCAATTACCCTTTAACTTTTACTTTAAGTAGATAAACAAATTTAATTATTCTTTTACCTCCCGTGGTCAGCGTCCTCCAAGGTTTTCAGTATTTGCTGTGTTATCTTTAGCATCATAAAATGCATTACTGAATTTTCCCCTTTTTATGGGATCTGATCATTTGGTATTTGATGTATTATACACTCCTTTCTGATCGCAGACAGCTGTATCATCATATGCCATGATATATATGTTGATGACAATGATGATGTGATACAGCAAAGTCCTGTCCTCAACAGAACGATGCTGACCTCATCCCGCCAGTAACCAAAGCTCGCCGTCCCCAGACTCAGCCGAGACAGGACAGCAGGACACGGATCAGACCTGTCATGGCTGCCAAACAGCAGAGAGCTGCAGCTGTTACAGATGGCTTGGCGGAGTCCAAAAGGACAGACCTCAGGGCCAATGAGAAGAAGTGCTGTGAGTGGTTTGTGTTTCCTTCCTTGTGCACTGAAGGTGAAATTTTGACTGACGCATTAACCTAAAAGGAATAAATTAATGGGCTCTTTGCACTTTAGCTGTGGTATTATTTGCTATAATTCAGTAGCACTGTGCTCTAAATGGCTTTTGTAATCAGATTTTCTACTCTGCTGGCCATGTGTAAATAAAGGTGATATGGTTTCAGCAGGTACTGATTGTTAAATGTCAACTTTGACGCACCTTCTGTCATCAACAGTATGTGTACAGTGCAATGGTGTATTTGTAAAGGCAGGAATTCAGCACCAACATCTGAACACTGCGATGAGAGAGGTCAGCGTTCAGCCAGTAAAAATGTCACCAAGCTCAGATAATTTTAACTTCACAGTCAGACAGAGGAAGGTGAGATGGATTCCAAAAAGTTCTATTCTAAAATATGTCTTGACTGCAAAACTCTCCGCTGTCCTATTTAACCTACAGACAACCTGCTCGTACAGTCCGGAGTCAAGTCTGATCTCGCCAGCTCTTTGCGTTTACATATTTGTGTTCTCTGATCTGTGGAGGGTCTTTCGTGGTTACTGAAAGAAGAAGAAGGGAAAAAATGCTGTTGTAATATTTTCCATGCAGTGACCCAAATCAGAGTACAATGGATTAGTAAACTGGGTCACTAAGCAGCAAGACTTTGAGAAACATTCACCAGCAGCTGAGAGATGATGACGGCATGATGTGAATGTTAAACTAAAAGTTAACCAGCAGGTAGATGGACCCTGCAGGGGTGACATTGGATTACCCTTCCCCGCCTTGTTTAGAGTGTCCATGGTGCATTTTTTTGTTTTTACTATAAATGGGAGACCTTGGGAGCAAATTTAGAGTACAAATAATGGGAATTGTGTAGCGTCTTACAGTTTGTGAATAGGACGTAGGCCATAAATTGTCCTTGTGTGTTTCCTAACCAAAACATGTGTCTGTTTGTTTGTGCGTGCAAACTGCAGCTTGGGCCTCCTACATGACCAACTCTCCAACTGTGATAGTAATGATTGGGCTGCCTGCGAGGGGGAAAACCTACATGTCCAAGAAGCTGACACGCTACCTCAACTGGATTGGAGTGCCAACAAAGGGTAAGTACGGACGCGTTATACGTTTGAGTTTTTGTGCACACTGACCAAAACAGGAAATAAAACAAGGACTACTGTTAGGACTGGAGTCAGGGAGTGCCTCTGTGAGCTGATATTGATATATAAGCAGGATGCTTCCTGTTTATGAAGACTGTAAGGGTGCACAGAGATAATATTTACCAGAAAATCTTTTGCTTAAGGTGATGCTGTGTTAATATAGTTATATTTATGTCAGCGCCCCTGATTGAATGCCTCTGTTTGGAGTTTTACATTTGTGTTGTCATATAAATGGAAGGCAGAGGCAGGAGAACCGGTTTGGCAGACTCAGCTGAGATGTAGGTCACTGCCTCGGCAGAGCACATACCGTAATGCTTTTCACATCTTTCGCATGTATTTCTCTTGACTCTGTCCTCTTGCAGTATTTAACCTTGGTGTTTATAGGAGAGAAGCAGTGAAGTCGTACAAGTCCTATGACTTCTTCAGACATGACAATGAAGAAGCAATGGAGATCAGGAAGTGAGTAAGAGAGTGTTTCTTTTTATTTATCTTAGTAGATAAGCTTCTTTCCCACACTCATCCCTTTTGTATTTGCCAACCCTCACAATTTTCCTGGGAAAGACCCGTTTTTCATTGTCCTCTTCTGGTTTGCTCACGTGGTAAGAATCATCTGTGGTAGTCTGCAAGAGACAGAACAGAGAAATGGAGAAGAGAAGGAATATTTTAGCAAATGTCATACCTCCTGGAGAGAAGAACTGTTTGTTACAGAAAGTTTCAAATGAAAGAGGCGGTAAAATCTGCCTAATTGACTTTACTGTCAGTCATAGAGGTCGTACCTTTCAATCCCCATCGAGAGGCTGACAGGGCAGTGCTGTGCACAGACTCTCTAAAGGACGGAGGCAGAAAGTGAATGAATGACAGAAAAGTGCTGAGATTTACGCAATTTTACCACAGAGGGTTAATTATCTGTGTTGTTTTCTGAGGATTCAAAGTAAACATTTTAATTATTTGCAGTTATTAGGTTATTTTCCTTCTTTAAAAGTCACCAGAAGGCAGACAACATTCATGAAACAGTCTTTGAATCTCACTTTTTCTTGTGGGTAAGAGGAACCCCAGAACCCCACTTTGGTTATGAAATCCTCCCTATATTTGTGGTCTCAAGGTTGGCGAGTATGGCCCCTTTTTGCACATGTTGCGTGATGGCTTTCTGTTGTGATTTCTCAGCACAGTGAAAACTCCTGGTTGCTTTTCATTTGGCTAACAATGCAAATGTCTCTTTTGACTGCGCAATGTTTGTTTAACAAATGGGACTACAATGATAACAGAACAATATGTCTTAGAAAAGCATTTAATAACTAACCGCTTAGATTTTCTGATCTCATTTTGTTTTCTGTAGACAGTGTGCTCTGGTGGCACTGGAGGACGTCAAGGCCTATCTGGAGGAAGAGGGAGGCCAGATCGCTGTAAGCACACACAAAACTCTATCTGTATTTGCTGTTATTACACTTAAATCGCATTTATATTTGGTCTGAATATCCTTTTGTTGTCTGTCAGGTTTTTGATGCCACCAACACCACCAGAGAGAGGAGGGAACTCATCCTTAATTTTGTTAAAGACAATGAATACAAAGTGAGAGATCCATTGATGATTTAATCATTTTAGCTTCCATAATACATTCACATGAACTGTGAATTTCTATTGATTAATTTCCTTTTTTTTGTTAGGTGTTTTTCGTAGAATCAATATGCGACGATCCAGATGTCATCGCGACAAATATCCTGGTACATGATGCATTTATGCCTCATTACAAGCAGACTTCAGTCCTTTAGTTGTGAGATGTCATCGTGAATCATCTTATGTCTCTTTCACAAAGGATGTGAAGGTGTCCAGCCCAGATTACCCTGAGAGGGACAGAGAAAGTGTCATGGAGGATTTTCTGAAGAGGATAGAGTGCTATAAAGTGACATACCGACCTTTGGATCCGGATGAACACGACAAGTAAGAGGCCATTTTGTTATTGTGCACCTAACTTCTGGGATGCTGTTTATAAACAAAACGGAATGTGATTATTTGCTAATCCTTTCTGACACAAAAAACCAGTAGAAACATTAAAAAGTAAAAAGATGTTTTTATGCTCATTCTGAATTTGATACCAACAAAATACTGGGAAAATTGTGGTGTAATTGTTTTGACTATATTACCTCATCGGATGGAGAAGACTTCATAGAGCCAAACTTAGTCTATTTGGAAATGATTGCTCTCTTCTTTTTTGAAAATCGGGATTGTAGGTTCATTTTTTTTTTTTTTTTACTTTTTGCCTTGACATTGTGTGAAGGAGACCTATTATACTTTTCCTCTTTTTTATTTCCTTCAGTGTGTAATAGGTTCTTGTGCACGTTAAAGCACTAGAAAGTCAAAATCGACGCTGCTCCTGAAACACCTCGTCAGTGGTCCTGCCACAATTCCATGACTTAGTGACATCACACTAAGTCAACATGTCACACAATTGCATAATGCCTAGTAATGCCTAAAGCCTAGTGGCTAGTTTGGCACATATGAGTAGATTGAGCACAGCTGACCAGTCAGAGTAGACTGGGAGAGCCAGGAGCTAAAACAGAGTGTTTCACGTAGAGGGGTCATACTGTTCAGCAGTGCAGACAGTATGAGAAAACTGATGCGCATTTTTAGCACTAAAGCAAATAAACCTAATCTAGTAGTAGCCTAAAATAAAATTATGAACCTAAAAGCATAATATGTCTCCTTGAACGCTTTTTAACCCTAACACAATCAAAGCAAAACTAAACTGTCAGATGTTCCGGTGTTGCCCTTGCAGTTTTTGTGGTGGTTATGTTGTGCGTCAGAAGATGTTCTAACTAAAGCTGTCCAGCAGGTGGAGACAAGAGATAATTTGTAATATAGATGTTTGTTATCCTTTTAAGGTATTTTTGATTTGTGCAGCTGATATGCAGGAATTCCAGAAGTATTTAGTCAGAAATTCTTGTTGTTTAGTTCCAGGAAAACAACTGATTCAGGGGTTGTTGGTTTTTCTTTCTCCTAGTTGATTTGTTTGATTCCAATTAGCTGTTAAAGGTTTTAGGAAAACCACATTGAATATATATAGTCAAATAAATAAAGTAATTACCTATCTAAGAATAGACCCAAGTACTCAATTTTGGAACAGTTCATTCGCTGATTTTTGTCTAAAATTCTGATGTGTGTGTGTGTGTGTGTGTGTGTGTGTGTGTGTGTGTGTGTGTGTGTGTGCTGGAAGAAAATATCAGGATGTTTAGACTACGCCAAAAGTACAAGATATCCCGCCTTTGCCCTTGAGTTTTCACAGATAGTTTCACTTTCTGTGTTTCTCTTTTTGCTCTGACCAACAGAAACCTGTCATTCATCCAGGTCATCAACGTCGGCCGCCGTTTCCTGGTAAACAGGGTGCAGGACTACATCCAAAGTAAAATCGTGTACTACCTCATGAACATCCACGTACACTCCCACTCCATCTACCTCTGCAGACATGGAGAGAGCCATCACAACGAGGAGGGACGCATTGGGGGAGACTCTGAGCTGTCGAATAGAGGGAAAGAGGTGCCTTCACATTGCACTTTTACATTTCTGAGCTGGTCACAAAGGTCTTTCAAGAATAGTTTGACACTTTGGGAAACACGTGTGTATGATACCATACCTATTATGTGTGTCTTTTCTAAATAGGAAGTTACAGCCAGCAGCTTAGCTTGCTTGCTTTAGCATAAAGAGAGGAAACAGGGTGAAAGAGCTCGTCTGACTCTTCTAATTGACATGTTAAGCAAAAGAGGTACACTGTGTTTATAAGCTATTTCTTTCAGCCTGTTCAAAGTCTTGGTGCTAAGCCAAACTAATTGTCTGTTCTCTGTAGCTTCATATTTAACGGATACATTTGAGAGTGTTATCAATTTTCTCAACTAGCTTCAGGTAAGAAGGAAATGAAATAATGTTTGCCTAAATGTTGATCTAGTTCTTTAATCTTATGTGCAGCATAATATAACAAGCTTTACAAACTGAAATTATCTTACACTTACAAACTTTTCCACAAAGTTTGTTATATATTGCGCATTGATACCGTTAAATGGGGGAAAACAATCCTGCCGCCACAAATTAACAGATAATGAGGCCATCTAGAGACAAATTACTTCAGTTTATCCAATTTGTATCTTCTGTTGTCAGATCTAAAGTCTCTTTCATATGGTCTTTGTCAGTTTGCAGCTGCACTGAAGGGTTTCGTGAAAGAGCATCATCTGTCAGACCTGAAAGTTTGGACCAGCCAGCTGAGACGCACCATTCAGACGGCGGAGGAGCTGGGAGTTCCCTACGAGCAGTGGAAGATCCTCAATGAGATAGATGCTGTACGTCCACTTGATACATCACAGAAGACACAAACAGTTGAAGGTGTGTCGTAAGTGTTTTTATTACTTTGTTTTTCAGGGAGTGTGTGAAGAGATGACGTACAAGATGATTGAGGAGACCTACCCAGAGGAGTTTGCATTGAGGGACCAGGACAAGTACCATTACCGCTATCCTGGAGGGGAGGTAAAAGCCTGCTCTTTGCTCCAAAGGGATGTTTGACCTCTTGTTAGTTCAGTAAACAAGACAATTATCCTCAATGAAAACTGACCCGAACAAAACCAAACCAAACTAATTTGATTTTATGAGTATTTTCGCTCTCTCTCTCTCTCTCCCTCTCTCTCTCTCTCTCTGTAGTCCTACCAGGACCTGGTTCAGCGGCTGGAGCCAGTTATTATGGAGCTGGAGAGACAGGGCAACGTGCTTGTGATCTGTCATCAGGCTGTAATGCGGTGCTTGCTCGCATATTTCCTGGACAAGAGTGCAGGTTAATTACACATACAGAAACACCAAACATGCCTAGACAGTGGCAGTGGCATTTATAAAGACATATTCAACAGCCATCAGTTGGCTGGTAATGTTTTTACTCTGTATGTGTCATCGTCAGGGCAGAAGTGGCACTGGAGACACCTATAGTAGCAGGAACGACCACAGAAGCATTTTTTAGTACTTTGCCAGGTGTTTGTATGTCTGTCTGTGGGCAGTGATAACATCGCAACCTGGAAACATGCAATCACAAAATGTTACGGGTGCGTAGTTGAGCTCAAAATTAAAGGCCAAGTTTAAAGATGGGTGTGGTCCAAGGGAGGGGGCTGGAAGAAGGAGCATGCCCTCCCATTTTATGCCCCTGGACCACATTCATGGTCCTGAAGAAATGTATTGAAAAGGGAACTTCCACACAAACAATTGAGAGTATTTTGCCAGGTGATTCTATGAAAAATCGTTGTAGTAAGAGCAGTCATTAACCTACTCTCCAAGGTGTGTTCTTTCAATTTCTGAATTTCATTTCCCAATCATAAGTCATACAACTGAGATGTGTTGAGTTTTAGTCTTTTTCTCTTTGCATCTCCTTTTAGACGTTAATACAGCAGACACCACAGTCTGGTACCAAAGCAAGATTCAGTGACGTAATGCCACCTCCTATTTAGGTTTCTTGGAAACTTTGATGGTGTGTAGTTGAGATCAAAGTAAAGACGCTGTCCAGAGATGGGTGTGTCCAACCCATTAGAGCTGGGTGCTTATGTAATAATGTAGTATTCACTACTGAGAAGTCATGGGTCAGAAATGTGGACATGTTCAGTGGTGTCACGGCTGGTGTGATCTCATTGCTAGATCTACAATTACGGCATTTAGCAGACGCTCTTGTACGTTTATACACTGATTGCAATGCTTTAAAGTGTTTATTGTATCACTTATATGATACTCACGAGACATTTATTTAACTGTTCTTTAACAAAACATCTGATTTAAGTAAATCAAGGCCTTATTGTAAGGCCCATATGTGCTAAAGCATCTAAATAAAGCATCTAATAAAGAAGAGGAGTTTTTTCCTGCTGTAAAAAAAAAAAAAAAGGTAACTAAATTAGAGCCTGTTACAAAATAGTCAAACTAGTTGGTTGTAATTTTGCAGGCATCATCTGGCCTGTAAATCCATTGATCCTTTATTTACATGTAACAGGATTAGACAAAGGCTCCGGTGAGGAGCTTGTTATGGGTCGTTGTGTGGCCCACCATGTGTTACTCCGCCCTAAGCTCCAGGTCATCGTAAAGACCTGCTCAAAATAGACCCTCTCAGAAATCAGACCTCTAACTGCTGTAGAGATGAACCTGTCTGTAGTTCCAATGAACTGGGTGAACGTTGTGTGACAGAGTAGAATCATGTGTCAATGTTTTGGCCGAATTTGATAGTAAGAAGACAATATTTTAGAATAAGTTGATGCTGCCTCGTTTATGCGTTTTTGATGCCACCACAAGTGGGCGCCAATGTCAGGAATGTTCAAAGTCAACACACAGTGGCTTTAATTATCAATGCTACATGATGATCATAATAAAATGTGACCTGCATTTGAAACAATTATGCACAGAATATCTAGAAATGCTAGATCAACTGGATCTATAAATTAAAGTAATTATAGGTGTAACTCAAATAGAAATAAAAACTAGACAAAAACTAAAAAACAACAACAAATGTATTAAAACAATATTGTTTATGAACAAGTCCGACTAACATCAAATATGCTGGACATGAAAATGTTAAAGTATAATATCTTTGTGATAGATACAGTATGATGAGGCCTTTTGCATGTAGTTTCATGTTCTTCTTGAGTTTGTATCTCAGAGAAACACACAGTGCCAACAGTGCTGTTTACAGTTTACAGTGCTGTTTACAGTTTACAGTGCTGTTTACAGTTTACAGTGCTGTTTACAGTAAAACCTGTGGGATGCCTTTAAAAGAGCACCACAGTTCAGTTGCAGTAAATCCTCCAGATGGTGATGACAGAAATTTGGTCTGGATCATAAACGCTAACATTCTTTTTTTTTTTTTCAAGGCGAATTCTTGTTGAAAAACAAAATGAAAAAATAGAGGTGAATTCTGGTTTTCGCGACCTTACTGTCTGAAAAAACATGCAAATCGGTACATTATTGTGTGGAATGGAGCACGGGGTGAAAAAAACCCCAATCCTGCCTGATAAGTTGGTGGTTAGACTGGGGAATGCAGACATGGGCAGTGGGAAGGTTTCATCAGGCAGCAGAGGAAGTGGTCACAGTTAACCCACCAGTGTGGGTGCAGCTCTGACTGGCATTTTATACCAGTGCCTTCTTGATTAGACATGTCTTAACACAGCAATGACGTATTGTACCTTTTTTAAAGCACAGCATGAGCGTTACAGATGTCCAGATATCCCCAACATGAGAGAAAAACACGACTGATTATAACCACAACAAACAAAGTCTTATGTTTTTTGTTTTTACTGGCACAGATGATCTGCCCTACCTGAAGTGTCCCCTGCACACCATCCTCAAACTGACCCCTGTGGCTTATGGTAAGTCCTTTCACTGTTTGGCACACAGGCAAACTAACTTTTTTCTCTGTTGGGTCCTGATGTTTTTCTTCTCCTGTCTCCCTCTTTGAGGCTGTAAAGTGGACATGTTTGACTTGAAGGTGGAAGCTGTCAACACTCACAGGGACAGACCATTCGTAAGCTTCTGACGTTTTTTTAAAATTTATTATTCTGTGTCATAAACATGCTGTCAGTTTTCTCTGTCCAGATTGTCCAGTGCAGCCTGAAGGATCAGAGTCTGGACAGACTGTTCTGACCTGCACTATTTTTATACGTTCAAACAAAAATTATACACTGCCGTTTCAGCTTTCAGGAGCCAGATCTTCTCAGCAAAGTCCTGGCACCAGATGCGTAAAGCTCAATGTAGGTCCACAACAAAAACACAAATCAGACACGCAATACTAGGCCTTTTTAGTCCTCATCAGCTCAGACAGCTCCATATCTGCTCCCTCACTGGACAATTTGCGAGTGCCATGTGCTGAAACCCAGACAGAGTGGGTGGCACCACATAACCACATTTGTCAAGGAACCTCTGCTGAGACCAACATGACAATGGCCTTTATATTTATGACTGTTTGTCTCAGTACTTGTTTTCTTACTTTGCCTTCTCACGGACACTTACATGGGACGCAGTGATGTCAGACCCACAGAGGGCGAGGTTTATAAATAAAACATTAAATTACCACATGTTAATCAGTCCACCTTCACTCCTCTTCTTCCCTACCAACCAGAATAAAGTCAGAGCAGACGTCACGCTGCCGGCTTTCCTGCGTCGAAACAGCTTCACCCCGCTGTCCAGCGAAGACCAGATCAAGCGACCTCGTCTTTACAGCATGGGCAACCTTCCACTGGCCCGCATGTCCCATCCCCCCACTTTACCCAGCATGCAGTTCTCCGAGGCGTCCGAGGGGGCGGAGCTGCTGAGCGAGGTCAGTGCTGTGAATATTACTACATAAAACAGAGGTTCAGTGATCATAGTTAAGAGCAAACAAACAAATTAGTTTTGTAAACGAAATACTGTTAATTCATGTAAACGACGGTTGCAGACAAAAGGCCGCACAAAGTCATGAATAAAACTGAATACATCAATAAATAATACTGAAAAAACTGTTGTGATTTTTAGAAATCCAGATGCAAAAGACTAGCAACGGCAGAAAACAAATGTTTGACTCAAAAATCAAATCAAATCGTGATCTGAAAAGTGGATTTGAATTGTAGATTTGGAGAATCGTGACCCTCCCACCCCCTTGTCAGCAATGTAGCTTCATGTTTTCCATATACAGTTCATAGGTGTGTACAACAAACAAAAGTCACCTTTACTGGCTTCTCAAATGTGAAGTTCTTTCCAGTGTTTCTTTCCTGTGTTGTGGTGCCCACAAAGTGACCCTTATTAAACTCTCTGTACTCGAAAGACTGGAAAGAAAAGACACAAGCAGACTCTTTCAGTCTGCTAGTGATCTCATATTTTAATGGTAGCTCTGGTTCGGTCAGTGCCAGTTGAAACAAACCCCTCATTCCTTTTTTGATTTGGTGTTTTCTTTAATGCCGTCTACTTTCACTCCCTTCCTCCTCGCTTCCTGCAGGACGCTGTGAACGGTTTCAGTGCAGCAGACGCGGCAGATGCAGCAGACGACTGTGTTCGGAGTTAAAAAGGTACTCTCAGCCTTTTCCTCGTATCTTTGACGTGGAGCATCTGTTCTCTCCACCTCACATTTTTTTCTATTTCTTTCTTTTAATTCATCCTAGGCTTTCCTCCTCGTGGATGTGTCACCAGTTAGGAATACCAGCAGTAAAACTCCACCCAGCTTCAGCCACACACACACACGCATACATTCCTAAACACTGTCCCACACTGTACCTGTAATCTTACGCCTGTCATCTCTTTGGTGTTTCTTTTGTGTGCGCAGTAGTGTCAGAGTGCACATGCACACATGACCTCGATTCCTTTGCGCAGTAGCCTTGAAATGTAGGCAGCGAGCCACCTCACATCCTATCAGGTCTGCTGCAAAGAGACTGAAATACGATTCGCTCTTCTCACACTCCTCATATTGTAGTCTCCAGTTAATGATGCTGTATTAGATATAGATTAGAACATGTTGATTTTTAATTGTATACCTCATTAGAAGCTCATGCCTTCAGTTTTAGTGTAAGACTGTGCCTCGTTTTTTCCTCACATTCTCTCTTAAAGTAACCTATTCAGACCTGTGCATCCATCCTCGGGTGCTCTCACAGGATGTAGTAATGATTTTATTTTGAAGGGTAATTTGAAGCAGATTGAATTGTACCTTTGCTTGCACTTGGCAGACACCAGCTTTAAAAAGTAATGGAATGTTTCTGTCTCGCTCGATAAAAAATGTGCAGCAGCTACTGAGCTTTATCTCGGTGACAGTTTTCCCTTCGTCTTCTCTTTAACGATGCCTTCCTGTATGTGTTGCCTTATATTAAAATAACAGTTTTTAATGTATGTAGCTGCGTACTGTGACAATTTAAAGCTGATCTTATTTGATCTCAACCAAATCGATGCAAATGTTTAAAACAAAGTTTTGAATTGCATTTGTGCAATTTAAGTTTCTTCATAAAGACGTTTATGGAGGACTGAAACTGCCAAGATGAAAAAAATAAATAAATCACTGAGACTGTAGATAAATTGATATGCCAATAAATGCACCAAAAATAATGTAAATAAGTAAGATGTGAATTAATGTATAAAATTTGTCATAAATTTATATTTCTGTTTGTTATTTATCTTTGTATTAATTTCCCAGTTTATTTACTTTAATTTTATTTTCCAATGTATTAATTATTTTTTTTAATAATAATGAATTTTCATTTATATGTATTTATTTATGACACACCTGTAGGGACGGTCCCTTCAGTAGCATAATGAAGCAGAAATACACAAAGAATACAAACATAAAAAAGATTAAAGAAAAACAAAAAAAAAACTAATTAAATACATTTTGGAAAATAAATGGGAGTAAAATGGAAAAGGGAAAAAATAGGCTTGTAAAAATGAATACATACATGAAAATACATTTCAAAATTAATTAATGAATAAATGGGAAAATTGAATGGAGGGTAAATAAATAGGAGAAATAATACAACAGTAAATAAACACAAAAGAACATTAAAACAGATGTATGCCAAATTTAAATAATAATAAATACCTTAATCATATCATTTTTGGTGCTTTTAATGGCATATTAGATTGTTTATGGAGTCATTTATTTATTGTTGTTTTCTGCAGTTTCGTTGCCCAGCAGTCATGTGTCTCTGATACATGTGATAAATGCCACCTTAAGAGCAGCTTTGACTTTATTAGCAATAAATCAATCATTGGGGAAAAAAAGTGCCTTTATTCAAAGCACTGCAAGGCTGTGACACTAAGTAATCAAGAGTATTTATCATATTTTAGTTTATACATGGAGTGAAAATGCTTTTGTTTCACCTCAGTTGAAGGATTTGCTAAATCTTTGTGTGTCTTTAAAAGAAAATCATACTGTTATTGCACTCTCTGCCATATGTGTCATTTAATAAAGATCATTTTGATGCAGTTTTTTACATTGTTCTCTGTTTTCTTCCCCAGTGTGTTCAAGGTTGTTGATGTAGTTGTTGTTATTGTTGTTATAGACCTCAGAAAAGTGTGAAGTTTGGTGTGTGTGTGTGTGTGTGTGTGTGTGTGTGTGTGTGTGTGTGTGTGTGTGTGTGTGTGTGAGCTCATTGGGAGTTTACTTCCTGTTTGCTAACTTCATGTCCCTAAAGAGCCAAACTTCAAACTGATGAAGAACAGTGTCTTCTGTATACTTTAGACATCTTCCAAAGCCAGCGCCAGATGTGTGATTTGGGATGTTTTGAACTAAAATGTTTCTGACTGGTCTGACGTACACACTTGATCTGACATTTCATGTGTGAGACAGAAATCTTTTTTTGTTTTTTTGTAGCCGCAAAAGACGATGAAACTCACGTCTGTTCCGCTTTGATGACGGGATGTTGTCAGCTTTTGATGATCCGATCCAACGATGATGCGCTGTTTCGTTACAAACGTGATCACTGAGTCACTTCTGGCTTACTATATACAGCATCTACTTCTATAAATACACAAACACACGAAGCTCTGTGTGGCATTTTAAATATTCATGTTGGGAGGTGTTATTCTTTCTCTAATCTCGGTCAGTTTGATTTAAATATCAAGCTTTAAATGGATCTGATTTACTTTTTGTAAGCTGCAGAGTGAGTCATGGGGAAATGGAGGCGGAAGGCTGCAAAATAATCAGTTGCGTTTCAGAGAATTTAATCTGCTGGTTGCTTTGACGCCTGAAATGATCCTTGAATGAGTCGATTCAGATAAAATGCTCTGATGAATTTCTGCGCTGATTACAGATATTAAACAAGAAATAGGCGAGTGATTTTTAAAAAGGGAGAAACAGACACTAATGAGTTAGTCATTCTCCACTGTTCCCCAAATAATACAGCTGGATAAATAAATTGTTCATTTGTGTGATTACATCCTCGAGTTGGGAGCGAGAATGTGTTGCATGGTGGCGGGTGACAATTTGTCCTGATGTTCTCAAACGGGGCTGCGATGACATTTAATGTGAGGAGTCAAAACATCTCCACCACGCCTCCGTGCAGACATGGTGGAGACACAGAGGCGGAGGGACTGTGAAGACATAATCATCTTACCTGCTGAGACACAAGGAGAGATTAAATTAAATTAACAAGAGGCATGGAAATAACATTAAGTTACTTGTGGACTGTACAGTTTATGTTCGTACTGCCCTTCAGTATAGATGTACTTTTTGCATTGGACGGCTGTATAGTTAGCATATTGCTTTTTAGTTTAAAGGAATAGTTAAACTACAAATGGAAATTCAGTCATTAACTATTCAGCCCAATGCAGAGGGGAAAGCCAGGTCAAGTTTTGTTGTCTACAAAACATTTCTGGAGCTTCACAGCAAACCAGTGTTTGTCTTAAAGGGGGCTTGTTTTAAATATGTAAAGGGAAAAAAAACAACCAAAAGAAATATGACATGGCTCTGTTCAGCTCGTCCGGACTGACCCAAGTGCCTGGAAGCCCAGAGATCCCGAAATGTATTTTAAAAGATGTTACTTACAACATTTGCGTGGCAGCTGTGGCTCAGGGGTAGAGCCAGCGTTATCGGAAGGTTGCTGGTTCGATTCCCCTGGTCTGCATGCCAAAGTGTCCTTGGGCGAGATACTGAACCCTAAACTGTTCCTGATGTGCACCTTGCATGGCAGCCATCAGTGTATGACTGTATGCCTGAAGCCTCCGCTAAATGTACATCTGCGTGTGATCAAGCTCGTGGACCCACTTCAGACAGGTGTACGCTAACGCCTTTAGCTCAGCAGCTAAAGTTAAGATTTAAACAAGTTCCAATCTAGTTTTCTTGTTTAGGTAAAGCTCCAGAAATGTTTTGTGGGCTACAAAGCTCCGGACTTCCATCGGCACGGCGGTGAGTAGATGATGACTGAATTTTTATTTATGGGTGAACTTATCCTTTAACATCTGAAGACTTCATTAAACACTGACCTTTAAGGCCCTTAAACATGAAGCAACGCCTGTTTATGACCTCAACATGCCAAAACTGCAGTATTTTCGGAGTAGTAAGAGGAAAATAGAGAAAAGTCAGAAGTTATTAATCATCTCAGAATCGCTTGATTTGGTAAAATATACATTTAAGTACCCCCCAAAAAGCAGCTACTAGTTCAAAATACTGCTTACATGTAGTGAATCCATTGTTTACACAACACTGTACTCATGCTACATATGCACATTTTGCTGCTAATATGGAAGCTGGTGCAGAAGTTGAAGGTTATTTTTACACTGTGGTTTTGTCTTAAGTAAAGGGTCAGGCTGCTACTTCCACACTGCTGCTGACGAGTACAATTGCTGTGGCAGTGACTCAAAATCATGTTGGCAAAGTGACTCTACAGGAAATCCAACCAGCCTGTTGTGTGGATTAAAAATAACCGGGAGGGGGGAAAAAGTGGCTGAAAGAACTTCGAGAGCCCCGTGCAGCTCCAGCAGACTATGTTCTGAAGTGTATTAAGCTCAAACAGCTAAAGCCGACACACAGTAAGCCTGCAGTAAAGTTGAACCTTTATAAAGATCTACGTGTTTTTGTGGGGGATCAGATCATACCGACAGGTGCGTCTGTTTAATCTGCTGCTTGATCGAACAGTGGATGAAATGCGCCTCAAAAGTGATCAGACAGTTGAATACACACCTGTCTAAAACCACTTCAACAAAAACAGAAGATCAATGGTCCAGGGTGTCGGTTACGGAGGATGGAAACTGCCAAAATCAAAAATATAGAAAGAAATAAACAACTTGATAAATAAATTAAAATGCCATTAAATGCACCAAATATGTAAAAAAGAAATATAGACATTAATTAATTCCTAAATGTGTGACATACTTTACTGTTTTAATCTGCTTTTGTATTTATTTACATCTGTATTAATTTCAAATGTATTTACTGTCCCATTTAATTTACCAGTTAATCTGTTCATAATTTCTAAATGTATTTATTTATGCGTGTATTTATTTCTACTGCTTGTTATTTTCTCTTTGCATTTTTCCCCTACATTTTTTTCCCCAAACGTATTTATTCAAGTGTTTCCAATTAAAATTTCTCTATGAATTTATGCTTCATTATGCTAATGAGGGGACACGTGAAAGAGTAAATCGACTTCCAGCTGCACCGTCCGGGTGAGTTAGTCCGACTTTGAGAAATGTGATTTCGTACGATCCCAGCCGGACTAACATGATGACATCACATAAACACAGTGATCGTTCTGGGGACCTTATCTTCCTCTGAGAACAGCTTGTTTGTTCAGTTACAGAACAAATAAATATGCCTGAGTATGTTTCATTAACTCATTAAAGGTGTTTTTTGAAAGGAAAGTTCGGGTCTCATTCCCACAGTCGATGGCAGCCGACCGGTCCTACAGTCCTGTAGCGGAACTCAAGAATCAACTCTTTTCTTATACAACACCTTTAATATTGTTTGAATTTCTTCTGTGTAGACTTCTAAAACTACATAATGACCCTTTAATTAATGTCTCCATTGTTTATATCATATCTTTGGTGCTTTTAATTTGATTGCATATTACTTTGATCCACTTCATGGATGGGTTTTGGGTTTTGGGTTTTGTCACTGTGGGTCCTCCATACATGTGATAGTAGCTCATCTGTGTGTCCTGCTTTTATTTTTTCCACGTCTGTTCTGTGGGCTGCGCCACACCTCCGCTATAAATTGCTCCATGTGATCCGCCTGTTGCCACTTTGTAATCTGCCCCTCAGGATTTGTTTACGCACGGAGGACGCGCAGAGGAGCAACATGAAGCTCGTCGGGGGGAACATCCTGATTTTATCGTTCGCTTTACTCGCTTCAGGTAAACACAAGACAAACAAAATCCACTTTTTTTTTCTTGCATGTGTGTGTTTTTATCTTAACTGATGGTGTCTGATCTCCCAATAAAGCGGCTCAGGCGCCCAAGAAGTGCGGCGCACCGGTCGTGTACCCGCACACCAAGCTGGCCAATAAGTACAGCGGCAGGCAGGACTTCAACATCGGGGAGAAGGTTTATTATGACTGCGCAGACGACTTCACCGCCTCCTCCAGAAGCATCCGAGCGGTGGAGTGTCTTCCAGGAGGCTGGAGCAGACTGAATCTAAAGTGCGAAAGTGAGTTCTCAGCATGTTGGCTCATCTAGTTTATACATTTAGAGGTAAAAGAGAAGGTTGAATGTTGTTTTTTTCTTGCAGAGGACTGATTTTAAGTGAGATAGTCGCAGTAAATGTGATTTAAAGCAGCGTGAGGCCCCCCAGTGGTCATGTGAGGACACCCACATGATTTTAAAATAATGTTATCATTAAGTTAATAAGTGTGAGCGCCCAAAATAATTAAGAATTTGAGACAAAGGAAAGATGTGGTTTTAATCACGCGTCACCACATTAAA
>CAEMYA010000044.1:12220624-12238594 GCA_903131615.1 Diplodus sargus | reverse complement strand
ATTATATTGTAAGATTAATATTTAAAATGCATTGATTAAAAAAAGCAGGATTTTACTGTCGCAGATGGTCGAGGTGGAGCTCATTTCTTTTACTTTTATAGGACGGCAGCTCTTGAGGATTAATCCACTGATTTATTTTCTTCATGAATCGATTATTTGGTTTGTAAGAATTCTGAAAATGGTGAGAAGATTTGTCACAAAAACCCACAGCCCAGAGTGAAAACCTTTTTTTGAAAATGCTTGTTTTGTCCAACCAACGGCATCAAAATCTCCTCAAAATCATTAGAATGGCTTTAAATAGTCTGTTAACTCACCGTATCAGCTGCACTGGTAAATGCTGGTGCTCATTTCATAACAAAATATTGTTTTTTTGTTTTTTTTTAAAGATCTTCATATGATATTTTTAAGGTAACTAGTAACTAAATGTTGTCAAATTAATATTTCCCACTGAGATCTGGTGTAGTAGAAAGTGGAATAAAAGCATTAAACTAAAGTACAAGTCCCTCTAAAGAACAGCACTTGATTAATTATACTTGCATACTTTCCACCACTGCAAGTCTCAAGGAAATGTTCATACTGTGGTGAAAGACTCAGTCCAGTGTAGCAAATCACTGGTGTCCCTGGAAGACGGGGGGGTTAATAACACCAGTATGGCCCTTTTTTTTTTTTTGAGGCACAAGAATTATTAACGGTCCTGCCGAGTAGTTAATTGTATCCAGTCTTTGATGCACTGCACGTCAATATAAAAATAGCTTTCACGAGGTCATAATGAGCTGTCAGACTCTTAAACCTTTCTCCTCCTGTTTCATCCTCGCAAGGGAAGCCATGTGGCTCAGCAGGAGAGGTCCTAAACGGCTGGTTTGAATACAGCGGAGTCGAGTTTGGAGACACAGCTAAGGCCGTCTGTGACGAGGGGTAAGGAAGTGCGCACTCTGCTGTTTTTCCTGCATACTGTTTCTAAACTATGATTTTTTAAAAAAATTTTTAATGAAAATGTGACTGACAAACATCCTTTCATTAGGTATAATCTCGTGGGAAAGGCAACCAGAACCTGCATGAGTAAAGGCTGGGATGGCCGCATTCCTGTCTGTGAAGGTGAAGGGAATCTTTAGTATCATTTGTGAGGCGATCTTTAATGTCTTGTCCTCTTCAGCTGTGCTAACACTTCTGTATCTCTTCCAGCTGCGCAGTGTGATGAGCCTCCACAAGTGATGAATGCAGATATGAGAGGCCCCCAGGAGCCGCCTTACTCGTACAGGACTGTTGTTCGCTATCAGTGTCGTGTGGGAACCCTCATTGGATC
Organism: Diplodus sargus; assembly: GCA_903131615.1. Taxonomy (NCBI): domain Eukaryota; kingdom Metazoa; phylum Chordata; class Actinopteri; order Spariformes; family Sparidae; genus Diplodus; species Diplodus sargus. The sequence continues at coordinate 12,237,291 of CAEMYA010000044.1, read as the reverse complement.
AAGTGGGATTTGGTGTACCGAGGACGGGACATGGAGTTCTCCTCCTACATGCAAAGGTCCTTGATCCTTCCTTGTTAGTGACACGGCACCGAAATAAAATAAACACAATTCCCTGTTGACTAGCGAGATGTAAAACTGATCTGTTTCCCTACAGAAATGACATGTCCACCTCCAAGAGTGCCCGGGGGCTTCTGGGCAGGAGCTCATAATGGGCCATATCAATTCAGGGACACCATATCGATCGAGTGTGCGAGGCCTTACAGGAGGAGCGGCCCGAGAATGGTCACCTGTGGGAGTGATGGCAAGTGGTCCCCTGGCCTCCCAAGATGTTTGAGCCCAAGTAAGTAATCAATAGTTGTACAACCCCTGTTGCAAAAAGACAGTGCGCTGTGTGAAATGTAAATTAAAAACTTTTGATGATTTGAAGCCCCATTCATAGACCATATTGAAATGGCGGCCATTTTCCTCTGATGTGTGGGAAGCTCAAATGTTGTGCTGCCGTGTTCCAGGTCGCAAGTTGTGGAAATGTAAATCTGACAAATTGTTAGCGTTTTACTGCCTGCTGATTGATTAGCAACTGAAAAGACAATGGATGGTGAAAGTGTGAGGGGACGTCAGCGCCATATTTCAGTGGGGGGGGGAGGCCTTTTAAACCATCAACATAACGGTTTAATTAAATCCAGTGTTTCACTTCCTGGCTTCAATAGACGTCAATGTCCAAGCAGTTAGCTAGAAAACGGTTGAACGCGAACGTTAGCTGTTGCCGCACAGAAGCTAATGTGTCCAAGCTGTGGGCTGATATTTTAGGATTAATTTGATAGTTTAACGAGAGCTATCAAACGGTTATGTTAGCCAGGAAGTGGTTGAATGCTAACGTTAGCTCTCGTCCGATGGAACCTTGTGAGTTTACGAAATGGGCCATATTTCAAGGTGAAAACAACATATTTGATTACATCACAGGCCTCGTCCTCGAGACGTTTGTTAACCTCAATGTGAAACATGCTGGATTTAATCAACAGTATTTGGGCTTGGAAGTGGTTGAATGTTGGCTAAGGGGTTCATCAAATATGTTTTATCTTGAAATTGTTCTGCTGTCCTTCCAGATTTTCACTATCTAACAACTTTTCAGTTGTTGTTCAATCAGAGGGCGACGATTATGCAACTTCTAACACGGCAGCATGACCCAGCATTTGAGCTTCCCAGGAAAATGGCAGGCGTGTGAATGTTTTATACCCAATCATGATACTATCACCTGTTTCAAATTGACCCATTAACCTATGTTTTTTTTTTCTTTAAACTTTCCCAGTATTTTTTTCACATATTTGATAACCAGATTTGAAAGAAGCTGCTGGCATCAAATTAAATTTAAGCAGACGTTTACCAAAATATATTTTGTCTAAAGGATTAGTCAATTATCATTCTGTTATCTATGGTTGGAACACACAGCATCCCAAAAACTTTTGAATCGGGGGCTGTAATGTTAACTTTCTCAATATGCAGTTTTCCAAAATTAACCACCTATAATTTGACAACTTTTCTTTTATTTCAGCATATCGCATAAACGGGTAGAACCAGTCGGCGGAGGATGGATGGTCACTTAAGCTAGCTTCACAATGTCTTCCTGCTCAAATAAAAACTTTTTTTTTATTATTATTAAAAGCCCCTTTAATACTGCACTAATAGTGATATATTTTCTTATTTTCTCAAAACATGTTTAAACTCATTATATAAAGACATTAAAATATGTTTGAAATGAAGCTGAAGTACAGTATGTTTATTTCGATAAGTGTTTTGGGCAGTAACAAGTACAAACTTGTCTCATTCACCTCCTGTACATAGTTTCTTCTTTCTTTTTTTTTGTTGTTTTTGTCTTTTTTATTTTACAGTTGATAATGTTATGTGTATCATCTCTATAGACTAAAACGGTGAGTGAGCATTTCATGAACAAACAAAGCTACAAGAAAGATAAGAACACCAATTCCATTCATTTAAAAAGACAATACAAAATCCAGACATTTCTTTACATGAGCAATAACAATTCAAGTGCAAATATCATTATCAACGCTATGATACATCATAGCAAACTCTCGTTAAAAGGCAACAATTCCAAACAAAACAAAAAAAAAACTTTAGCAGGTTGCAGGAAAGAAGCCGATTCTGGTCGGAGGGTTGATTTTTGGGGAATGAGCGCACGTGGGCCGAATGAGAACGTTGCCTGCCTGTTGGCAATTGTGTACACAGATATTGGAGACTAGACGTACACAATCTGTGACTGAACTTTGGGTTGGCACTCCAAGTTTTGACAAGTTTGGGTACTTTTAAATACCATTTAGTACATGATCTGAAGTGTACCATCTTGTTTTTATTTACACGAGTGGGGACGAAACAAAATCCCTGGGGAAAAAAATTAATTGGAGGATCCGAGAGCAGGCATAGACTCAATTAATGCTCTGTAGAGGGTTGAATATACACGTTAAAGGTTTGGGATTATAATTATACCCACTTTAAAGGAATGATCCCTAAGTTTTGGAGAAATGTTTCCTTACTTTCTTGCAGGAAGTCGCCCACCTGACCAAGGAAGGGTAAAGCCACACATGATTTTGTTAGGTCCGATTCAAACAAGAGGATGTTAAAGGATTAGTTTACCCAAAAACGAAAATTCAGTCATTATCTACTTGGCTCAAAACTGATGGTAAGTCGGATGACGTTTCATAGTCCACAAAACATTTGTGGAGCTTTAGGAGAAAATGGTGTTTTTAAAATGTAAAACAGAAAATAGCTCCGACCAGCTCTTCCAAGCATTTCCATCGAAATCTCCAGAAGTCCCGTGATCCCCGATTGATTTGAAAAGACATCATTGACACATGCTGTGAAGCTCGTGACTCTGCTTCTTATGGGGTTTGCACTAACGCTTTTAGGTTGGCAGCTACAGCGACGTTTCCAACTCTACAAAGGGTGTAAATAACTTCTTTTTAAAATGCATTTTGGGCAGAGATCCCAAACTGACTGGGTCTCAGAGACTTGGAACTTGGACTTGAAGCTCCAGAAATGTTTTGTGGACTACAGAACTTCACCAAACTCTCCATCAGCGTGTGGGTTAATAGAAAATGACTAAATGTTGATTTCTCAATGAACTTTCATCAGTAAGAGGCACAAGTAGGCAGATTTTGTTACTTTGAACAGACTGGCTAACTGTATCCCCCACCGTTTCCAGTCTTTGTTCTAAGCTAAGCTAATGGTCTCATGGCTGTAGCTTATTTATTTGACGGACATGGCCGGCATCAATCTTCTCATATAACTCCCCGCAAGAAAGAAAATACATTTCCCCAAATGGTTTGAAGGAAAATGTTAATTACATCACTTATTTTACCCTGTTTTGGTCACAAAGAGAAACATTTCTTCCACACCAAATACTCATAAATTTTAAAGTATTTCTCTGAATTGGAGAAACCTCTTCCGCCCATTGTGACTGATAAATATTTCATACAAGTCTCAACAAGACTGCAGCCTACAACACGTTTCACAAGCTTCGTTGGGGGGTCACAACAGGGCGTAGCCAAAAGGTGTGTTTTCATTCATTGCACTTTGAACTACAAAGGTAGGATGGTGTGTCCGAAATTTAGTGCACAAAACAAAGTGAGCCGCCCTGTTTTTTTGGGGGTTTTTTTCTCAGGGCGGTCTTTGGAAGAGCTGGGGCAGAACAGGATGTGGGTGTTTTGAAACGGGCACTGGGCGTCTTTGGATTTTGAGACGGATGGGACATCAGGGGCAGAAAAGGATTTTCATTTATTTATTTTATGTTGGAGGAGGGCGCGGTGTCCTGCATAAGGAAAATTTAGGATCAAAGAATTCAACCCTCGTCTAATTTTCTTTTCATTATTTACAAGATTGAAAACAAAAAACACGATAAAACTGGTAGTCCACAGACAGGCAATGTGAGATTATCGACTTACTGTGTGTAAGAACAAATTATTTCAGACGTGGAGCTTCCTTTTTCGTTTTAAACCGAGAGACTATTAGTGTGTCGAGTACATCAGAAAGACAATATGAGATTGAAGAATTAAAGTGACCTTTTTTTTAAAAAGAAGCAGCAAACATAATGTCCCTCAAAGACATTTCTCTCTATCTCTCTCTCTCTCTGAGACATGTTCCACTAGACATCACATTATCTCATTTCTGTAGCTCTCACAATTATTAGTTTGTTATTCATCTCCCAAATGTCCACTATGTTCCTGGAATGATAAACCACCTTCTTTTTTTTTGTATTTGCTTTAAAAAAAAAAAGAAAAAGAGCAACAGAAATTATGTCAAGGATGGAAAACGTTGGTACAGTCTAGACGGAACAAAACATAGATTAACTGTTTTAACAGCAAAACCCTTGGAAAGCGCTCTAAGAGCTCAAATATGGTAAGGCTTTGAATGACGTGGTACGCAGCTGCGACTTGAATTTAACAACCACTCCTCCTCGAGGACAGCACACAGACGCTGAAGATGGAACCAGGGGTTACACAACACTTACACAAACACTTACAGTCATACTTAATGGTAGGAGTTGGTACACAGACAGCTCATTTAAGCAAATACAATAACAAGCTCTATCAAGCTCAAACCGCGCACACAAATCTTTACTCCTACTGTCTGAAATGGGCTACTGTTTTCTTTTTGTGGTTCCGTTGCACAACACAATAGAAACCAAGCCCACTCACACACTCTACATCCCCACTAAATGCTCGAGCTCGGGACTGCAGACCTGTGCTGAATGGAGACCGACAAAAAAAAACCTAAAACACAAGTTTTTCAGTATTTATCAGGTCTGCATAGTGTTTATTGTCAAAGCCTATGGAAAATAAGAAAAGTTAAACATACTAGTATGTTGTTGGTTTTTTTTTGTTGTTTTTTTAAGTCCTGTGAGATTTGCCGGTGTCATCTGTAAGGTGGAGGTGGGGGAGGGGGGGTCACGATCCAGTGCTTCTGCGGCTGTGTGACGATTTACTTGTAAGGTCGCAGGAAAGCCGAGACTTTGCTGCTTATGAGACGTATGAAGGAGCGAGGAAGCATCTCGTTGGACTCCCGAGTGGTGTACTTAAAGTAGTTGTTTGGGTGAGCCAGCACATCGAAAAGAGTCTTAATCAGTTTTTTATCCTGTAGGGGAGAACACACAGGTGTAAACGCTACACATCAACACACAGTTTCATCCTTAATAATGGCTTCAAGCTCTTACACAATGCTGGAAAACAAATTACTCACAACAAACAATTCTTTTCAATGTACCACCTGACTCATTGTAATGTTTCTTAGTAACACTCTTTGTTTGGCCTAACAACAACTTTTAATGTGCAGCTTAGCTTATTCCTTCATCGAATCACTTCTCCCTGGTGGCTGGTACCAACAGCAAATACAACCAGGAATAAACACAACAGTAAGAAGAACGTACCTTGAGGATTTCTTGATGGTTTTCTGACGCGTACAGTCTTCCATCTCGCACTATGTCCTCTACGAGCTGTTCGTAGTCCTCTGGATTCAGAAAAATAAAAGACAATAATGATAAACAATTACTTGACGTTACTTCATAAAGTGCAGCAAACAGGCCATTTGTATTCAAGACAGTTGGTAAAATACTACGAATACACAAGAAACCTTGACTTAGTTTATTATCACCAACAGGGCGTGGCTTTAGGAGCACATTTCTGCCAGTTAAAGAAAAACATACAATGAAAACTAAACTTGATGAAAAAAGTATTCCCATGGTTAGTCATTAAAAAGTCAAAATTATAAAGTAAAACGTTTTAACTTTTCTCCTGTAATTTTTTTTCTGACCATTTTCCTTTATATTTCCAATATGTTTTCCCTTTTCTCTCATAATTTTTAATTTTTTTTCTCATTTTTACTTTTTTTATAAAATAACTTTTTTCTTCCTTCTAATTTTTTTTTTTTACATTTTTCTGTCATAATTTTTGCATTTTATGTCCAAAATTTTACTTTTAATAATTTTTACTGAGGAAAAGTTACAATTAAGTACAAAATTATATGGAAAAAAGTAAAAATTGAGAAAAAAGTACAAATAAATAAATAAAATGAGATAAAAAAAAGTAAAGAATTATGAAAAAAAGTTAAAATTATGATTAAAAAAGTAAAAAAAAAAAAAATTTGGAATAAAGACAAAATAATGAGAATAAAGTTAAAATTGTGATTAAAAAGTAAAAAATTATGAGGAAAATAGTAAAAATTATAAGTTAATACATTATGAGATAAAAGTAAATATGATGAAAGAAAAAAGTGGTTGATAAAATATGAAGTAGGAACATTTTTTTCCAAGAGCAGCTTCCCTGTTACTCTGCCGCTGTAAACCACAGAACCTTGTCAACTGTTACACAGGGACTATTTCTTTGGTATACAGTAGTTCAAATGAAAACTTCAATGTAAGAGGAAATGTTTTATGAATAGCTGGGTGCTTTTACAGTTTGTTGAGCAACACTGACAAGTCAGCCAGAGAAGTAACAAGTTACTGGAGACAGATTTATTGATCACATAGTTTGTCCACTAGAGGGCACTACTAGCCTGTTACAACTGTAACATGTCTGGCTGAATAAGCCTGTATTTGTGATACCAAACTGTCTTATTAGTAATTCTGAAATAGGTTTAACACTAGACTAGAGCAGGACTGTGGAACAATCTGCCATAAGAGATCTTCATTTAAATCTCACCCCAAAGTCATTATTTTAGAATTGCATTGTTTTATTCTGTGCTACTTCTTCAGGTTCATCAGAGACCAGGTAAGAAGACAGACCCGGGTGATAATGTAGTGGTGAGGTAGAGGTGTGACACCATCCAAGATGGGTTTTAGTTCTTTTCAACTTCATTTTTGAATTGCTCATTATTTTAATCTTAATTATTTGTATTCAACATGTATTTTTTGCACTTTATATCTAATGATTTTAAGTCTTGAGACACACTCTGTAACTGGCATTTGAAAAGTGCTATATGAATAAAGTTGTTGTTACCTCCACCAGGGAGGTTATGTTTTCACCTGTGTCCATTTTTTGGTTGTTTGTTGGTTTGTCAACAGGATTACACAAAAACTATTGATAAGATTCTTGGATGGAAGATGGGTCTTGGCCTAGAATAGACCCCCATTAGCTTATGGTTTGGCTGATCCAAATAAAAAAGTGAATTTAGTGGATTAAAATATGTTTTCATATGTTTTTTCAGCTGACACATGGTAATAAGTAGGATATTAGATTAGGCTTGATTAAATTAAAAGGGACTGTTGGGCCTTTGCAGAAATATGTGCTTTACTGAATGTCATTCTATTTCTTACATAACTAATATTCTAAGTATATATTATGATATATATTCATATATATATTTTCATATAGTGAATTGGACTATTGGACTTTTTTTTTTTCATTCTCCTCCATTGTTTTATGTTTTATCTCAAAAGCTGGACAATTAAAACCAACACCATCTGCATAGCTTGTTACCACTTGATGTAAATAAAAAAAAAAAAAACATTGTACACAACACAATTGTATGAGTTGATAATAAACTAAGTCACTAGATTTTTCTGTTTGCAATATATCCTTTCCTAGATGTGACAGTTTAGAGTAACAGCTGGCAGGTGTGATAAATGAGCTACCTACCATCATACGTAACATAGGGGATCTGAAAGCCCCGGGCGCTGTTGGCCTCATTGGACTTGAAGTTAATCCAGAGACGTCTGGAGCGAGCTGTGAAGGCGATGGGCCGCTCGTACGTCTGACATGTCTCGTAGGTGGTGATGGACGTGGCCGACCCTTGCAGAGGCACAGAAAGGACTTCGGTGACTAATCAGGTTTTCAGTGCTGCTCCTTGTATGGCACAATCACCTCACAGTATAAACACTGAATTCCATTGAACCAACAACCGGAAAAAAAAAGCACTCACAGTTCTTCCTCATAACCAGCACATCACCACACTCGTCCTCTGAGGGCAGGAAAATCTCCGGCACCACGATTAGGATCTTGCGCTTGCTGGGTGGGTTGATGTTCCAAATACACTCCACATTGGCGGGGTAATTACCGGGATAGTTAGGTGACTCAATGTAACCCATGAATTCGCCCATCTCGCCACCGCATTGCCTGTCTAGACGCACACAAACAAAATTAATTTAGTTTCCAGATCATGGTTAAGACATTAAAACACAAAACAGTAATTTTCGCACTCACTCTTGCACTGCGAGACACTCGTGGCACCATCGAAATCAGTGGTGGTGTTCCCGGGGCAGGAAATACAGTAGTTCTGTCTGAACTCTGTCTGATACGTCCCCACTGGGCAGCGGATACACCGGTGAACTGTGGTGTTGTAGTAATGACCTGGAGAACACTGAACTGTAGGGGAGGAATGAAGATGCACATTAAATGGGGAAGGTGTCGCAGATTTTTCGAGTATATTTTCTTTTTTTGGCTGCGTAAGAAGAGCACAAACCGACCTTTGACTTCACAATCATGGAAGGAACTGGCACCTTCCCGCTTGGTGTTCAAGCCTCCCCCACAGGGGAAGCACAGGGTCCGTCCCAGATCTGGTTGGTAGGCGCCCTGAGGGCACGGCTGACAAGGTTTGAACCCATCGTTGGAGAAGTACCCTGTTGGACATTGGCCTGGATTGGAATTGTAGACAATGGAGAGAGGTTTGATTAAGGACACATCAATAGATCAGAGATTCATGTAGAAACATCGTCTTTGGGACTTCAAAGTACCTGCGCAGGAGGAGATGTTTCGCGCCCCGACAGGCCCGTGGCCGTCACTGCCGGGGCAGAGGTCACAGGCCAGCTGCCCCTCTTTCTCCTGGAAAGTGCCGGGCGGACACTGGATGCAGCGCTCCTGCTCACCGTGGTAGTAGGACCCCGGCAAGCATCTGACTGAGAGAATATCCACAACGGCTTCAGTCAGAGATGACACGCTTCACTTAAGCTAGTTATGCATTTGCTCCAAGCAGGCACACTAGTACGACAAACTGTAGTTTGAGCTCCAAATTGTGATTGATAAATCCACTAGTTCACAGCTTTAAATGAAACTCCAACTGTTTTGATTATTCGGTTAATTAATCGAGTAAAAAATTAACATTCTCTGATTCCAAGGTCTAAAATATGAATGTTTTCTGGTCGATTTTTAGGTCAAAACATTTGTCCAAAGCAGAGATCCCCAGTAAACTTCATTAAACATTCTTTAGGTACACGTGTATAATAGAACCTAAGTAGAGCTGCAAAATTGAAATGCTGCATCTATTAGTTTTAGTATTTTTCTGAAACAAAATAAACTCAAATTTATCTGATTCCAGCTTCTTAAATATGAATGTTTTCTGGTTTCTTTACTCGTCTATGACAGTAAACTAAATATCTCTTTGATTTGTGGACATGGATATAAGTTGACAAAAGTTTAATATGTGAGTCTTACATTATTCTTATAGTTCTCAAATCAAACTTTTGAGAACCAAAAGGTTCGGCTCTCCGGTCTTACCACATCGTCCACTGTCCCTCTCCCAGCCTGGACCACAGTTCTCCTGAATGGGAGCGACCTGGGGAAGTTTTTGGGCCACCTCGTACTCCAAACCAGCAACTCGGATCAGGAAGCGCTCCTGGTTGATGGACTTCTTCAGAGCCTTGATGTACGTCTTAACCTGCTTCTCCATGCGCTGTCTGAGGCAGCTGAGATTGCAACTCCCTGGTTACGGGGAAATTAAACAGACTGGGTTTCAGTTACGGTCACACAGCAGAGGTTGTATAACAGCAAACTATTGTAAAATGATCACAAGGTCAGTACAGGAAGTATATCGTTGATATCAACTGACCTGTGGTGTCTCCAGGTTTGACCTCAGCTTCCAGCTCCAAAGTGATGCGTGTCACCTCTTTGTTTGCGGGGTTTCGAGCGCGGCGCCCTTTAGCTTTCTTTGAGGAGTCACATTTGAGGTTGACAAATGTCACCAGGCAGTTGCTACAGGGCTGCCCGCCTCCTGTGGACACCATGACATCACATCGTGTGAGGAAAAAATACTGTTTAAGATAAATAGCAACCTATCCTCTCGTGATGCTCTGTGTTTCCGTAGCTGTGTCATGTGCTTGAACTGAATGACTAAGACTCACCTGGTCCAAGTGTCCGTCCCCTGTCCTCCGTCCTGCCGGTCAGCTTCGGGTGCAGGTGACATTTGGCGTTTTTGATCTTGAAAGACGCCGTCTGCTTCACTGGAGGGGCCAAAGTCTCTACACACAAACACAGCACAGTGGGTAGGAGCACACTGCAACATCACACAACAAAACGCAGGCCGTCTGTGTCAGTTGTCACTGACAGACTGGACAGTCGCACAAAAGTGTCTGATTGGAGGAATCTGGAGGGCAGCGAACCTATGCAGCTCTGACTGCTGCTGGAGTTGAGCCTGGCAGGGGACTTCCCTCTGAAGATGGGGATCCCACAGCTGACTGAGTAGCTGCTGTCAGACTCTGCGAAAGGTCACACACACACAGATCAAGTTTGAATGTTTTGGATTAAAAAAAGACTTTTTGTATCTCGACTGTGTGTCACATACCTGCCAGATAGTGAGCCTTAGAGGCACAGGTAAGGGAGCAGCTCTCTTTCTTGCCCGTCTTGCTGCAGGTCAGAGTGGCCTTTGGTGCCACGAGACCAGGAGGACACTTCACCAGCTCTGAGGGAGAGAATAAAACATACTCAGAATCACACAGAGAGCTGGGACGGTGAGGGCAGATAGTCGAGGCGCTTGCTGCGAGGAGTGTGTGTTGGTGAAACGACCACAAGAGGGCAGTGCTGCGTCATACCAACACAATCTTTCCTGTTCCAGTGCAGCTTGTACCCTGGTGGACAGGTACACTCGTAGCTCCCCAGAGAGTTGATGCAGCCGTATTTACATCCTCCACGGTTTATACTGCATTCATCAATATCTGCGAATAAATATGTTGACAAATAGAAAAATTAGTGGACGTGCAGATGCATCACTGCAAGGACAAACTGTCCACAATTAGATTTAAAACACATGAGGGAAGAAAAAGGAGAGAATTAGATCAGAAACCAGGAGAGAATTATTGCGGTAAAACTACTAAAAATAAAAACTCTGAAGTCAATTCTGTTGAAATGACAGAGGATCTGGCGTATTAGCGAAAGGCACAGCTGTGACTGAGAGTTCCTGAGGGGTCAGCTCACTTTGTCCTGTCAGGGAGTCACGGTGTAGGAAGATTAATGTGTTGGCGTGTAAACAGAAGTGACTCCCCGTTTTGATGTCGCCACATTCAATTTCACGGGCAAAACTTATTTTGCTCTTCGGCGCGGAAGACTCGTGGCAAGCAGTAAATTATAATCACTTTTCAAACACACGCTGAGCTGAAACTGCTAAAAAGCATCCGGCATCCAGATGCAAGGCTGGCTGCCGTTGACGCCAGACAGAAAATTAGTTTAGTGAGCAGAGCCGCGGACAAGCAGCGGAGACACCGGGAGACAGACGCACAGATAATGGCAGTGATTGATGATCTGGCCTGCTGATATGAAATGCTCTTCCTTGTCTCATTCAATTATTCACCCTGAATAAAAACAGTCTGCGTGCCTCTGCGCTCCCTGAAGAAGATGATGACTTCATCAACAGCCCTGTGCCGACGTCTAGCCAGAGCTGCTTGGAAATTGTTGTGAGAGATGTGCTGCTTATCCTCTGCATCAAAGCACTCAATATAAAGGACAAAGAACGCTAATGAATATCTGATGGCAGCGGAGCTCATCTGCCTCTTTTTTGTTTTGACTTCCTTTTTCCTCCAATACTGTGAAGTGTTACCGAAAAGATGGTATCGTGACCTTTCTCCGGATCGGTTTTTCTTTTGGCGTGTTCTCACAGAGGCGAAGTGGAGATGAGTCAAGAAAGAAAAAGGACAGAACAAACAGCACAAACTGACATTTAGACTCAACAATTGCTTTGTGTATCGTGGAGGAATTTAGGGATGTGTCGGGGCGATTATTGAAATGTTTTGTTAAATTTTAATCGCTTTTGTGTGCTTATTCATCGGCATCAGCGCCTCCCAGTCTAAACAACGCTGTTGCATGACTTATTTTAAGAGGAATTTCCTGGACAGCTCAAAGTCCACCTTAGACTCTCTGTGGGTTTTGTGGGATTAAACTTCCTTGGATCTATGTATACATGCATTTGGCTGGATCAGACGAGGTAAATTCAAAAACACAAAGTATTTAGCCACGACTGCTCCGAGTCTATTTTCTTACCAGATAAGCAAAAAATGAACGGATTGTTTTGCTAGCTGGGAGGGAGAATGCCTGGATATACTCTCACTTGGGAGGAATGTTGACAGGCCTCGGCACAATGCTTGACAGCAGGTCACTGACCTAATTGGGTTTGTTTAGGGTGAGTCTATTGTTAAACACTGAGCGCAGTTTTCTGGATTGTTTGGCAGCTATATTTTGCTTGATAAACCGCACAGGGAATAACATAACCTTGGTTATGGCCGAGAGTGAGCGAGTACAACGGGGAGCGCCGTAAATCTCTGGGGTTATCTAACAGTTCCGACAGCGCCGATGAAAAGCGAGGGGAAATCATTCATCACCGGCTCCCTCAACAATGGTATAGAGAGTCATTTACGCCTGACCATCTTCTCCCCTCTCAGCGGCTCAGTGTGGCCTGATCACAGTCCATCATGTGAGTGGAAGCCCTTACAAATCCAATTCTGGTGCTTTTATTACCTGCACTGACAGCTAATGCAGCTGCCTGGATCCCATGAACCTCTCAGACCCGTCTGAAATACAGCCTGTGTAACTCTAAACATACATACGAGAGGGATGAAATAAAAAAGCGATGCCATACAAAATAATACCTCCGCCATCTCTCCGTTTTAAGCATTTTTACGGGCTTCAAAAAGGTGAAATTTATTGCCTGGCCTGTAATGGATTGATCTGGATTGGGTTTCATCTCATGTTGCATCCATAAAAAACAAAAAATACACCAGTATAAGACAGGTTAGGACAGCTATGGGGAACAAGAAATATATGTACCAACAAAGTGATAAAAGCAGACAGTCCAAAAAAAGAGACAGAGAAAAAAAAAACACTGTATAACCGGGTCAGAAAAAAATTCCAAGAGGCTCTACAACTGGAAAATAATAATTCACCGATAAATAAGTCAATCACTTTTACAATTGCAACTGCATAATACTTTACAGGTGACAGGAATTAAATGTGAGTTGGACGGGAGTCGGGGGAAAACTGGAGGTCCACGCGAGACCGATTTTGACTCTGAGCAGCGCCCTCTAGTGGTCGTTCTGCCGGATCGTTTGAAATGTACGTATTTTTGTACGTGCTTTGTATGCAAGTTGTTCCTGTTATTTTTTCCACCTCCAGTATGTACTTGCATAAAAAGAAACAAAAGCGATGGAGTCAGGAACCACAAGAAGAATGAAAGACAACACGCACCAGGTGAACGCTTTGCAGGAATACAGTCTGCCTTACGTTTTAACTGCACGCACTGTTGCGTTTCTGCAGGACCCCGTGGTCACGTTCACGTTACTAGTCTAAGCAACATTCCTCATTCTACATTCTGTTGCAACATTCCTGATCAGTAGACCTGTCAAACTACAGACACAAAAAGCACAGAACAAATCACCGCGCAGCTATGTATTTCAAGTACATATGCTGTCTCTGTGTCTCTCCCAGAACTACTGTGAGGCCCTGGGGCGCTGGAGACAGCAGCAGATCCTAACTGGTGATACACACTCCATCAAAGGGACGCTGCAACACCCTGATGTGCTCTGGCGGGCCTCTTGGTGCCTGCCAGGCAGATCTGACGCGCCCCCCCACACACCTCCTCCTGACACCAAAGGCTGTTTCTGCTATCTGTTCCACACCAGCGTACAGTAGGTACCTGCTAATGCTTGATGAACGTGGTCATACTTCACCTTGAAGGACCACAAGTGCTGTTTTTCATGTTTTAGTCCATTAACTACAGCACAAATAGTCTACCCTTTACATCACTGGCAAGTGTAGCGTATGTTCTCAGATTGATTTTCCTGCCTCCCAGGCATCAACCTGTTTCAGCTCATTTCAGTCCATTTGAAAATCAACTTGCAGGAACTTTAAAACGGCTTCAGTTGTGTAATCCATAAGACTCACTTTACATTTAGCTATCATAAGAATGCAGGTGTGTGCAGGGACCTTTCCATGTTTTGCTGAGATTTGAGTGACTTAAAAAGTATTTTAAAAAAGCAACAAAAAACTGACACTGTAAAATAAAAACAGTAACGCTGATTTGCTTGTTTCTTTACTAGGCAACACTTAAGTCTCAAATGTGGTAATAAGATCAGTTTTATTTTTCAAAATAAGGCCTCTATATGTTGATATATGTTGATAGAGGGTGCTTCGAGCTGAATGCTAACACCATTCACAATGACAATCATCTATTGTGCTAATGTTTCAACGATATTATCAACAGAATGTGAAGAGATGACAGTTTTGACATTATGAGGTCTATATGTTACATGTAGATCCGACTCCTAAGCTCCCGTGCTAGCGGTGTTAACTCCAACGGTACGCCAGAGCTCCTAAGCCCTCAGGAGGAGTGTCGGGCTTTGAAGCCAGTTTTTTTGTAGTGGCAACACTGTGTAATTACAACATCAAGTGATGCACTAGGGCCAAAAACTACTTTTGCCCATAAGCATATTTACACTTTCTTTTGCTAAAGAAATTGTGGAAAAATTGTTTTTGAGCATCATTACTCTCACGAAATGACTCATTTAACAATCATAATTTGATTTGGAAGTCTAGAAAAGCTGCATGATTAAATAATTTCATCCCTTTTCAACGTAAACTGGTAGTTAGCCGGCTCAACCGTCAGAAGTCTCGAGAGCACCGCTCTATGGGCCCCACAACGTGAAGGATTTGGATAATTTTATGCCCGAGAAGTTGAGTTTTTTGGCTTCATGTGCAACTGAGCACAGTTTTTGTATCCAGATTTTCCTTGTTAGATCCGTGGGGGCTCCTAGCTCCCAGTCCGGACAGCTAGCTCCACTTCTATCTCAGCTGACGAGCTAGCAGCCGTTACATTTAGCAGCAGCTAGCAGTGACTCTGGTGATATGTTGCCCCCTAGTGTTGGTGGCCACTCTTAGGTCTACATAATGCAGCCTCAACCATGTTTACCATCTCAGTTTTGCATGTTAGCATTTGCTAACTAGAGCTAAAAACAAAGTACAAAAGAGATTGACATAACAGTAATCATCAAACATAAACGAAAGTACTGGACAACCGTGACGATTGTGCTACAATAAACATAAAAGGATCATTAAGCTCATTACAAGTCATCCTGAGGGGATCATGACCATGGATGTTTTGAAAGTGATGATAATTGAATAAACAGTTGTTGCCACAATTATCAGTCATGGTGGCGCTAGAAAATTACTTACAGTAATTTCACTGCAATCCATCATAACAGTTGTTGAGATATTTCAGTCGACCATCTGACTGACATTAATAATCCTTGGAGCCACGACACTTACATGATTTAAAGAAATCACTGCTTGAAAAGACAGGAAACAAAACTAGAAGACAAAAGCGTACTTTGGAAAATGATCAGCAGTTGTCTGAAGTGTATTTTGGCATGTATTATGTAAAACTATGTCTTATGGTCCTTTGATAAACACAGAGCTTTATGTAAGCTGTCAGTCGAAATTCAAATGAACATTAATAATATTTCTCAAGTGTAGTTATGTTTTTCCTGCCAAACCTGCGCTACTAATGAAGCGTTAGCAGAGAGGTGTCGGATGCGGAGAGGGAGAAAGACGGACAGGAAATTCAAGAGCAGACGTGCTGGCTCACCTCCACAGTGTGCGAGGCCGTAGAGGACGTAGCCTTTATGACAGAGGCACTGGAAGCTGCCGGCGGAGTTGACACAGAAGTGGTCGCAGGCGCGGTCGAAAGAGCACTCATCAATGTCTGTGTAGAGAGAAGGACAAGCTGTTAGAGACTCTTCAAACTGTTCAACCGATTACAACGCTGGAAACTTCGGTCTGCCTATCATGGCACATTTTCCCGTTTTCATCTTTGGTGCTGCATTGTATTCTTTGTTTGTCATGAATTGCGATGGGTCAAATCACATGTCACAACAACAAAAAAAAGTGGGGGTGGTGGTGGTGGTGGTGGGGGGTCTTCTGAGAGGAAGACATTTTTGTTTCTTAGCTGGTATAGCTGTTGACCTCCTGGAGCATGCAGTTTTCTATTTCAATGCACTGAAATGGAATGTTTCGAAGTATTTTGAAATAACAAGCTGCCACAGCAGGAGGCCAAAGAAATTCTGCTTTCGACCTGATAATAGGAGCTCAAATGCTGTTTTTTTTCCCTCTCTCTCCTTATAGAACCTGCCAATCACTTTTCCTTTTCTCTTCTGAACTATACAATAAATGGCCCAGTCTGTTATTTAAGAACACCATAATTGTCATCATGGCACTGCATTCTCCTGTTCTGATGTGCTTAAAAATCATTCTAAAAAATAATGATCCCTCACACTCCTGGCCAGGTGGCTGATTTTGATCAAATGGAAGGGCTGTAAACCCCCAACATTTACACATTGGGTCAAGTCAGTTACCATAATGTTGTAACAATCTTTAATCAGTGGTCACCTCCTCCCCTAAATGTGATATTTTCTT
>CAEMYA010000044.1:12183069-12214146 GCA_903131615.1 Diplodus sargus | reverse complement strand
AAAAAAAAAAGAATGGAGAAGGCACACTATTATATTCAGCATTCATTTTGAGTCAGGAAACATGAAGCAGAACGCCCTTTCAGGTCCTCAGAAGCACACAGCGATGGAGGGGAAACAAAAATAGAGAACAGTTATAAATGCAGCAGCTGGATGAGATTAAAAGTGAGGGAGTTGCGGAGATGCTTGTGAATAATGAAAGGAGACAGTCGTTAGGAAATGTTAAAATCAACGCGGACAGAAATAGGGTTTCACATGATTTTACCTCCGTGGGTGTGTGCGCGCAAAAGTCTGTAAATCGGTGCATGTTTGCTTCTCTTTGGTCAAGGTGAATTGTCCTTTTGTACTGCAGGGCATCTGTCTCCCCTGCATCAGGAGGGCAGGGGTTTGACTTCCAGACAGATTTTCGAACAAAACCACCACTTTTTCCCGGTTGTGACAAAACCTTCCAGGCATTTCGGGGGATAAAAAAGCAATTTCAGCAACCTGGCCCCTGTGTTGGCCAGGCTGATTTGAAAAAGGGGAGGTAGTCGGTCAGCACAGGATAACGGCGGTCTCTTCTCGAGACAGTGACAAATTTCACTGAGACTTTCATTTTAAGCAACAGGACAGGAGAAATGTGTTCCCACATAAGGGCTGTCTGCCTTAATAGTTCCTGGCAGTTTTATAGAAAACCTCACACACTTGAGAATAACAGAAGAAAAAAAAACACTTTTGTAACCTGGAACAATCCCTTTAGCTTGCTTTAAGGCAACTGGTCATCCACACAGCTCATCACTTCTCTTTAATGGGCTGTAGGAAGCTGGCGAGCAGCTCTTCTAAAGTGGAGCCAACACAGCTGGGCTGGTCGAAGACTTCACACTGGCAAGGCAACGGCAGCTCACACGTGGCACTAAAGAGGGAATGCAGTCGCACTGTTTTTTTTTTGTGTGTGTGTGTGTTTTTTTTTTTTTTTATAGAGAACGAGGATCCCTTTGGGGAAACACCTAATCCTCTTCACTTAAATCTAAAACTGCACCGCCCGCAGCAGCTATAATGAGGCTCTCTGAAGCTCTTTCTCCAAATAAAAACTCAACTGTAGACTGGAATTATGTATCAAAGCAAAACAGGTGCTTACAGTGATGTAATTTTTCGTTTTTATAGCCGTTTCATTGACAACAGCTTAAAACAGTTCAGCGAATGCTGTTGCTGAAGGCAGAACATGATGCATTAATATTCCAGGACAAATTTCAGGTACACATTAAAACACAGGGGGCTGAATAATACAGGGACTAAAAACAATAATTCAGCTTGGCGAACACAGCTATAAAAGTGTGTTGTCTGAGTACTGACAGTATTACTAACCCGCTTTATATCCTATTGTACCTCTTCGATTTTCTTTCCTGTTTGTTTCACCTTGTGACCGCTGCTTCTCTTTCTTTCACGGAGATTATTACTTTTAAAAGGTCAACCTCAATTATAGGTAGATTTTCTTTAAATTAATGAGTTTTATTGTTGTGTGTGTGTTTTGTTTTGCAGATTTTAACTCAATTTTCAGCGCAATGCGGCACGCAAATTTGAGCCTGACACTATTTTCATAGAAGCGACAGTCCATGTAACTTCCGTTCCATTAACAAGGAACGAACATTTAAGTTACTTGCTATCTGTACAATAGACCACATTGACAAGGTGGCCATTTTCCTCTGATGTCAAGCTCTACTGTAAAATAACATATTTAGCGACCACTTCGAGCTCACAGTTTGTTTGATTACATCCAAGTGCTCCACTTCTAGGTTTGAATAAATGTTTCTAAGATGTGTGTTGATATTCATGAACACTATTAAACAGTAATGTTAGCGAGGAAGCAGCTCGATTCTAAAGTGAGCTGTTGTCTAACAAAAGCTAGCTGGTTATCAATCATGTTTACCTTTGAAATACGGCCTGATGTCCCTCTGGATTTTCACTGTCCATTGTCTTTTCTGCTACTGATGAATCAGGAAGCAGTTGAATGATAACATTTTTTACACAGGACTTAAAATCTGGAACGCAGTGGTAGACTCATTTGAGCTTTTCCACCCTGAGCGTGATTTCAGAGGAACATGGCCACCATGTAAATATGGTCTATATGTTGGGGCTCATCAACCTGCAGCTCTGGAGCCACATGCGGCTCTGTTGCTCCTCTGCAGCAGCTCCCTGTGACTTTGACAATCATGACATGATAATGAATGATGATAGTTATTTTTAAACACACTGAAAGAAATGCTTACATTCACTGATTGTAAAAAAAAAAAGAAAAAAGAAAAGGAAAAAGAAATGCGTAGCCGACACACATCACAGTATCTCTTCTAGCTAGTTGTGATTTTGTCAGTGAAGTGAACGACCCTGAACTGATATCGTTGCGCTTTGTGCTCGGGGCTCACACTGAGATGGACCTTTTAACTTTTGCCGTTTCAAAAGCTAGGCCTTTTCTATATGTTTTATTTATACTTTTTGATATGTCATTCGTTTTCACAAACACAGGGAGGATTCAAGTCGCCTGCACATGGTTCTGTATTGCAACTGTATCTGACAGCAGGCCTACGCATGCTTGTTGATGCTTCCTTCACCTCAGGAGTGTTGAGTTTGGTATTTTGTTGGTTAAAATAACATATGTTTAAGCTTTTGCACCAATTGTATTATTGTATAGGAAATGCTAAGCACATAATAAGGATAAATAGCCCACTGCAGAGTAGCCACATGTGATAATATCAATGAATGCTCATTAGAGCCTTTCATAGTCTTGCAAGATTAATTTAGACTTTTTTGACATTTACGATGAGTAAAATGTCAGCTGGCTGGGTGGAGATCAGCAGGTAGCTGAAAGTTTCAGGTAAGAAAAAACACCATCTCTACTTCACGTTGGCTCTAATTGAATGTCATGTGCAAAGGAGAATCATCCGCCACTGTCTATCTTACACGTTACTCACTTTTACATATTTCCGAGCTGATATGTTTTTGTGGTCTCAGGTGTTTCCATTATTTTGTTTATTCTCTTTGCTTGGCAGAACACGGAGACGCTACCTTTGATCCTTCACAGGAGAATGATAGCTCATGATGGAGTATCGGGCAGAGAGAGAGAGAGGGGAGGAGGAGAAGGGAGGAGGAGGAGGGGGGGGGGGGGCTTCCAGTTAATACGCCGGTCCCAACCCAGGCTGGAGAGTGCAGCACTGTGGCTTCCCATAATTGCAAAGTGTGAGCAGAGACAGTTGGCAGACGAGACGATAAGACAGTGTCAGGACATGCCTCCAAAACGCTTAGTCAGGCAGCCACCTCACCAAACTGTAATGATCATGTGTTAAGAGAGCAAAGAAATATTTCTGACATTATGGTTTTGTGAAGACAGGGCTGAGACACAAGCTCTGGTATGTGTGTGGGTTTGTGTGTTTTGGATGCACACCAGCCACTTCTACGGGGCACCGGGTTGGGACTGGCAATTACAGTGACAGTGGGCAGACTTTTGTAAATATTCTCCGTCGTGACGCGTCGGGGTGGTTGGTCAAACGCTGAGCCTCGACCGTATACGTTTCATACAGAGAGGTTCAGGCTGTGTTCATAATCTTTTAACGGTAGCCACAGGATTTTGTAGCTGCACCGCTTCTCCACTTAGATCACTACTGTTGACAAGCAACCTCATTGCCGCTTGTCATCAGCCATTTATGATGACCGCAAACGAAATATGTCAGCGGGTGAGTGAGTGGACGGAATTCACAAGGAGAGGGCACAGTTTCCCCGATCGCTGGGAATGGGTTTTTAAAGAGAGAAAATACTGTGTTTTTCTTGACCAAACAGCAAACATGCAGCTGGAGCAAAAGTTGCTCCGAAGGTTCAGTTGTTATCAGACAAAAACCAGACTAAAGCTCTGAGGTGAATGCTCTCTCGATAACTTAAAGCACATGATGTGAAAAATAAAAAACATTTGGATCGGTTTGTTAATGTTCCCTCGAGGTGCAACCATCTGGCTAATTTCAGTGTGGTACAGTACTACAGGAAATCAGTGGGGGAAAAAAACTGATAAAGGAGGACGCAAATTATTTCACTTGCTCCTAATGTTTCTACTTCTGAGAAGAAAAAAAAAGAAACTAGGACACAAACTCCTAAAATAGGTCAGACTTGTTGTATTGTAGCATGTGGGAAACTCGGTGTGCATACAGTCGTAACAACTAGTAACTTTTGTTCTGCGTCTTACCTTGAACACACTACTCCTCTGAGAGCAAGCCTCCTCCTCCACATGGTGTAATTAAATCGTAAATCTCTTTGATGTATCAATGTTTGATGCATCCTCGCAGATTTATGAGTGTATTTTTCCTGGCATCTTCACCATATCTATTAAAACACAACTCATCTTGAAAATTGAACTTAATAGCTTCGGTGATATCGAAAATGCAAAAAAGTTTCTATACTTGTTCGCCTCAAATGTGCTCCGTCATTCATCTCACTGCAAATGTAGCGAAACAAATTACTTTTCCCCCGAAATAGAAGAAGAAACTGGACCGAAATAATGTTAACAATTGGTTATTTTCACCATTTTAGGACACATGGTTACAAGTGCACGAAAAGGCAAGTTTAGAGGGACTCTGTTTTATCTCTTGTACGAAGCAGCGCTGAATCATGGACACATTATTGGCTCCCTCGGCAACGCTAATAGGCCGTGATGATGGAGTTTAGGAACACCGCAGCCGTGTGTTTGAAACAGTGCAAGCATAATTTCACCTCTTTCAGTCGTATCAAAACACAAATAAAACCAAAGACTTTGGTCTCTTAACCTGATGGTGTTCTGGACTTCTGATGACTACTGGCAGATCAATCGACCTGCAGCTGACAAGTTGGACAAAATAAGTAAATTGAAGACTTCGCTTTGAACTCTGGGAATTATTAATATACATTTTTCACAATATATAGGCTAAATGATTAACTGTATCATCAATCAATCAACAACCGTTATCTGCAGCCCCATTCAAGGCTGTACCTAAGTACAGTACAAGGGTAAATGATCAAGATGACGTAACAGCATTCAATAAAGTAAAAAATCTCTACCTCTTTATATAATGTTCAGTTTGCAGCTGTGTTTTGAAAAGGTGTGGTTTGACACGGGCAGCGTTTGTTATTGAGAGGGCATTCACAGAAGGAAGAGGAAGGTGGAGTGAGGGGGTCAGAGGTCAAGGGTCAGAAGGATGATGCCCCTGTGGGGAGGGGATGGGCCTGATCAGTGTCTGCTAGGTTAGCTTCCTCTACTTCCCACACCCGCAGACCCCCAGAGAGAGGAGTCAGAGGAGCACATATTTACCATTGGGGAACAGCTGTGGGGCCGGGGGCTGGACACTCCTCTCCCCTGCATGCACACGCACACCCACACACACGCAGACATTGTAAAAACACCACTTTAGTTCTCTGTACACTTGAACCACGCAGCATCTTTGCATGTTATGTAAATCATGAGCATGTGACAAAGAACTAATCACACCTTATTCTTAAATCTCCTTGATACCTTGAATGTATTATCGGCACAACTTCCAGGTGTCGTTTTACTTTTTCAAGAGAACCTTTAGAATCAAATGATGTGAGAACACAGCCTGTCACACAGAATAATGTGAATATACCTCAGCTTTCGACTACCAAGAGATGGGAGGACAACCTGAATGAGGGGCCTTTCATAGCGGAATATTTTATTGACTCCGTTGCTACGATGGCGAATCGATGAGAAATCTGACAAGCTCTGAGGCTTATCGGTACTCCCATAGCAACAGCCACGCGCAAAGCTTTTACCCCTATTATTTGGCACACATGTATTTGCATACCTTTTCTTTCAAAGTAGCAGAGGACTTTTCCTTCAAAGATGGAACAATTCTTCCAGTAAAGTACCTAGAATCAGCATGCACCCTTTAAAGCAAGGATTGCACACTACCATAACATTTTAAAAGGGGAAGAAGGCTCTGATATTAGGGCATTAAAAGTCTTTTCCTTTACTTAATTAAAGACTTAAACCCACCATAAATTGATGTAAAAAGGCACAAATTGCTGCACCGACATTCACCAGAATGCAGGAAATCAAGTGTTTTACACTCAATGAAACCAACCGATTTATACAGCACGCGATAGTGAACTGTGAAAAAGTGTTCTAGCTTCAGGGCTTACTTCCTGGCTATGGGCAAGGAACCTAAAAAAGAAGGATTGGGTGTTGGCTATTGGGCAAAACTGGACACAAGGCTAATCGGCACCCTTGTATCTAGGGCTATGATACATTCATGTTTGTTACAGCAATCTGAGGCTGCTTGTTCCAGTTGTCTTTCCATTCCTCAGCAGTACGAGGTGTTTGTGGTGTGACAGGCTGTGTTCAAACGTCATTCAGTTCCCCCCCAAAAAAAGCAACAACAAAAGAAAATGCATGTAGCAAAAGGCTAACCCTCACACACATCAGTTTAGTGAAAGGAATAACAGGTTGTGCCCATAATTCATGGAGTTAAGAGTAACGTGGATGAGAGTGGATCGTCTCACTTGAACTAAACAAATCATGAACGTCCATCGAAGCCCTCAGGAAAGGGGATAATGACATGAGAGGATGAAATTATGTGGTTGCAAAAGAAAAAGACAGGCTCTCACTGTAAACAACTGAGCAAACAGCAGTGACTAATTTTCCAAAAACCTAACAACAAACTGATGATGACAGGTCCTCTTCATCTAAAATGACAAGAGTGACATCTCAAGGCAAAAGTGTACCTCAAAACATGCAGTCATGCAAGTAAATATTCCACACAGTGCAGACAAAGTGCAGTTTTATTGTCTTGTGTATGAGATGAGGCTTTTGTTCGTTAGTATGAGCGCTGCGAGCCTTGACAGACAGAGCGAGCGGTGGTTAGTGCTGCAAGCTGGAAGACAGGGACAGCCAGACTCATGTCGGAGCTTTATGGTGTCTTTTATGGTCAGATCATTTCAGAATTAATGCTGTTAGGCTGTTAGGCCAAGTCTCTAAGCACTGTCAGTGGCCCAGCTGTGCAATTTATGTGCTGCCACTAAAAACAGTTTGAGAAAACATTCATCTATTTTTGTTTTTGACTATAAATTATGTCAAAATTGCGACTTTGAAATGATTTGCTTTTGATTCAGCAAATGTTACGAGCCAAATTTATACCAAACTACATGGCCCACGTATTGTATGCAGACCATGTTCACTCACCCATGACACAGCTGGGATAAATGGATTGGGCCTTAAAGCACATCGACAAAATGGAAAAAAGGTAAAAGGGTCTTTTTTTAGAATAGCAGGAAGAACTGCAGAGTTTCCCCATGCATTACAAGAACATTATTTCGGAATAAAAATCACCTCCAATAAAGCATGTAGCCTCCGAATTGGTCATTCTGTCATTCAGAGGGCAGGAGATCTTCTGACGTGCCAGATAAGTAAGCAGTTGCTCAACTCTGACAGTCACAGGTTACCAACTCCACAAAGCATGCACAGTTCACTGCCACAGCTCAACCAACATGTCCCAGTCCCAACATGCAGCATCCAGGAAAAATGCTTCTCAGCAGTTAAGAGGACAGACACATCTGAACACACCAGCATGAATGAATGCACAGACCACCCGAAATGAGAGCACAGAGTGTTTACGTTATGCGCATATGCATGGAGACTACATGTGTTTACATGCATGTGATGCATGCATGCAGGATATGTTTGTGTGGTTGTTTGTGTAGCTTTCTGTTTGTATTATATAATGCATCTTTTGCTCTCTTTCTGTGTGCGTACGTGTGTGTGTGTGTGTGCGTGTGTGCGTGTGTGTCTGGCATAGTGCGGCCAACTCTTCAGATGATTGAACTCCTGAGCAAGTCTGCATCTGCCTGCTATTTGTTAATGTTTATGATTTGCTGTGCTAACAGTGTGAATGCTTCCACATGATGGCTGCTCCTTTCACATATCTGAACTTACTTGATACAGAGATGTTGAAGCACAAAAAACTGATTGTTTTAGGACTGTTATAGTCAATAATTTTACTTTAAAGGGGAATTCTGGTATTTTCAAACCTGGGCCCAATTAAGTTTTTAGAATCGGTCCTGTAGATCGCCTCAGCTGGCAGCCACGCACAGCTGCCACGGCCGCAACGTAATCCTTCTGGGAAACTCGACTAAAAGTTTTTGCTACTGACAGGCAGAGGTTGTTATTCTTAGTGTCAAAATTAAGGTAACAGTTCCCACAGCGAGAGACCTTTTAGTTAAATAATAAGATCCTTTTTATTGTAAAAACACAAGAAACATAAGAAATACAAGCCTCATTCAAGAAGGGGTCTTGCTCTCAAAACTCAAGAGATGTGAGTTGTTACGACGACAGTGGAAAGAGGTGGAGAGAATAGTTTGGAGTTTTCTTAGAGGGACTACTAGAAATAATTTATGGCTGGCAATTTATGCTATCTTAACAATTGAGATTAGGCAACTACTGCAACCGCTCAGATCACCAGATTTCAGAGTGTGAATTGTGTTTCCTCTAATAAATCTAATTAAAAATAGATAAATAAAAAATCTAATCTAATGCCTAAATCTAATCATTTCACAAAAAGGTTCATCTCTGTGGGAATTGTTTCTGTAACCGTGTAAGAAAATACAAATAACAATCTCAACCTGTTAGTGGCAAAAACAAGCACTTTGACAGTTACGTTGCAGTCTTTGCAGCTGTGGCGCTGCGACCAGCTGAAGCGATCTACTGGACAGGTTCTAAAACTTTTGGAAAGCATGAATCATTCACAGACCAAAACATGCAAATCTATGGTCCAGGTTTGCAAATACCTGATATAATAACCATCATTAATGAAATGTGAATTAAGAGGTAATACAACTTTAGTTAATAGTTGGTTCACTGTTAACAAACAAATGCCCCATAAACCATTTATTAAACAACATAAAGGTTTATAAACAACTTTATTATGGCCGCCCAAATATTGTTTATAGATGAACCACACAGTATTTATCAACCACTTAAGTTAATGTTTAAGTATCATAAACATCAGAAGCAACAACTGCTTGATAAATTGTTTACAAAGTATTTCCTTGTTTGTTAACAGTGAAATAACCAATAACTTCTACATTTATTTATGTGTAGATTTGCCTTTCGTCAAAACGTAACCACGAATGTTACACGTTACAGTGTGTTTACAGGTCTTAAGCAATACTTCCATGTATGTGGAAAAAGGAGTATATAGTATTTTGTGGCTCCAGGTGAAGCTGCACATAATCACTCAGTTGCAGTTGCATTGTGGGTAATGTAGGCGCCACCTTTTGAAAACGACTGGTCTAGCATTACATTCCTATAAAACTGTTGGACTTATTACTCATTTAAAAACAAATGATCCAAATCTATACAGCAGAACCAGAAATATAAACTTTTTTCATTCCATACATTCTGGTGCCTACATCACCCACAATGCAATTTAGCCACCAAGTGACATAACTGAAGGGAATTTATCAGATTGCATGAAGCTTCCTCTGGAGCCACAAGAAGGCTTTATACAACTTTTTCATATATGCGGTAGTTCTCTTCAAGACCTGTAAACACACTTTGAAATGTAAAATTGTTGGAGTTACCCTTTAATGATAGCTACTTTAAAGAGTTACCCAAACATCTCTGCAAAGTGTGTGTCTGTGTGTGTGTTTGTGTTTAGGAATGAGAAAGAGAGAGAAGAGTCCATGTGTGGCATCCATAAAAGCCCTGCAGACTCTAAAATGTATTTTCCACCTATATTATGATGCAAGGTATCAACAGAGGTGAGACAGGAAGGATAAAGAACCGACACCTCCCAACAGAGCAGCGTGTGGCGTATTATTACAGAATGCATGACCGAGCCTGGGTGAGGAGAGACACCACAAAATGAATGGAAATGTGGCAGAACGCATATGAACACACCCCACAAGATGGATTGAACAGTGAAGCTGCAGCATACTGAAAGAGCCCACCAGACTAACGACAAAGCCGCTAACGAGGCGGAAGCTGTTTTCTAACCAGGTGCCATGTTCCTTTTGGATGAAGTACGTAGAGATTCAGTGAATCATTTTTCCAAATCAACAGTCACACTAAGCAGGAGCATGTCAACACTAAGCGTGGTTGCTATGGATACACTTGCTACTCATCGCTGCTATACCATTTCCAAACGTGGCGCGCTGTGAAGTCATTATCACTACATGCGTGGCAGGCAGTGCTTAATAATACAACAACCACCGGATTCACTCATGGTTATCTTGCTTCTGTTATTTAATACTATTTTAACGTATTTCAGGATTAGAATATGGGATCGTGCTTCCAAGAGAGACCATTTGTTTTTAAGCCTTGAAAGAAAAATGAATGTTCTTTCTTCAAAGCAGAGGTAGCTGCTGCATCTTGTAACAAGTCGTATTTATCAAAAAACAATATGTTTTTTGTTTTGTTTTTTTTCAAGAGGGAGGAAGTATTTCTTGTCTTTAACCCTCAGAACTCCAGTTTTTTTTCCAAGCAGTTTCTGGGCATTATTTGCTCACTGTGGTCTCATTTCCGCAGCAATATATAAGTCATGCACCTCAATGGAAAGAGCACAATCATGGCTAGAAGTATAGGAGAATTAATAAAAATGTCTTGTGTGCAGTATATCACAAAGAGAGACATTTGCAGGCTACATTTCTTTGATAATTGTAATCTTAGATTTGTGTGCTTTTCCTGACAGACGTGTTTTGTAGTACATGGTTTGTTCCAGGAATGCCAGAAATTGCAAAGTCCTTCAATGATTTCTGCTTTTACATTTTTTCCGGTTATGATAAAAGTAATTTTGGCGATTGTATAAAGAGAAAATGCCTTTCAAGTGTGTCTGCGGGTTTTGGGGTTCCGAGGGTTAAACCTGGCACAGCAGCTCGACATATCAGTGCACACTCCTGCAGCTTTTAAAGTGTTACACAAAAAAACAGAAGTTTCATCATGCATTTCTTTTGAATATTTTCTTGTGGTGGAAACTGTACACAGTTACACTCCTGGTGCACGGCAGTGGGGCCTTACTGAAGGTCTTCCAGCGTTCTTGTCACTCACTCTCCCTTTAGTGGTTCATTTGGCAGATTGTTTGTTTTATTGAGGTTTTATTAACTAATAGAGCATCTGGGAGATGGAGCGTCCCCGTGTCGACCGCAGAGCAGCCCTCCCTCCGCCTCTGAAACCCCATACTCTGAGGGGGAAATCAAAGATTTTAACTGGCTGACTGCTTCCTAATCTGGCACACCGAATGTGCATTTGCCTTGCCTTGGGAACAAAACAAGCTAAGGCATATAATTTGGTTGCGGTCAACTCTGTGGCGTCCCCCTGGCCTAGCAGGGTACAGCAATAATGACAGGTTGGCTGACCAGACCTTGACATAGGTCTGGCTCTAATCAGGGCTGCGGTAATAAAGGGGATCCAGAAACACTGAGCTAATCAGCCGCTACTCAAACCGAGCTCTCAAACTTAACAGCCACTGAAACCAAGCAACCACCTCGCCAGTTTGCTCTGCAGGAGTAGCTTTTAATTCTATTACTATGTTTGTCTTCCTGACAATGAAAATACATCCCGCTCAACTCACTAAAGCTTCCATTACTAACGCCGCACAGTGCCAAATTAAATTGGCTCAAATGGGTTTGCTCTGTACACAGAAACCATTAATGACACTAAATTGGGGATAAAATATCTGAAATTTACACCTGACCACTTTTATTGTTCATGTCCTATGATGGTCGACGAGAACGCAATCCGCACGCATTTATCGAGACCTGTGCCTCGACTCTACTACACCTGCAGGTCCCATCGGACAGGAAACTGCCCTTCAGAACGGTTCAATATGCATGAGTGGCTCAATGATTTTTACTCAACATAAGTCAACTGAGGCAAACACTGATAAATGCCAGTGGAAGGTTAGGTCAGGTGTGTGAGTTATTCCCAAATGGGAGGCAGCAGAGGAATTGACCCAAGGGCTAATAAAAGGTGTGCATTCTGACTGCATGGCTGAGAGACAGAGGGAATAGGGAGAGCTGTTGCACAGTGTCCAGATGCAAAGACTGAGAGGTTACTGGAGCAGCAGCAGCAGAAGCAGAAGAAGAAGAAGAAGAAGGGGAAGCACAGTAGGTGGTCGCCTTTTGTCCTTGTATGTCACAGATCAAACGAGAGAGAGAGGGCTCAGGCTTACTGTAACA
Organism: Diplodus sargus; assembly: GCA_903131615.1. Lineage (NCBI taxonomy): Eukaryota > Metazoa > Chordata > Actinopteri > Spariformes > Sparidae > Diplodus > Diplodus sargus. The sequence goes on along the minus strand of CAEMYA010000044.1, from coordinate 12,201,969 downwards.
AGTATCCTAAAAAAATGCATTTTATCACTATAAACCTCATTTCAAAAGTTAATTAAATTTGCTGTTGGAAATTGGATGCCGAGTTTATCATTTGTGCTTTTAAAATTTCCTCATTCAAAATCCATTACTTCTTGCCCTCGGCCGTTGTATCGGGGTGAGATGACTCACCTACACAAGTCTTTCCATCGCTGTGCAGGACGAACTTCATGTGGCATGAACACTTGGGGCCGTGGTCCGTCTCCTCGCAGATGTGCTGGCAACCCCCATTACCATAGTTACACGTCACTATCAAAGAGGACACAGTTAACATAAACTGCACAGGATGATATACATTCTTATTTTGAAGTATTTCTGGCATGTGGAGGGAAGGCAATACATGAGGTTAGAGAGAGATGAGGGTATGACACGAATGCCCGCAGGATAACGCGCACTCTTCCTTATACGCACTGTGATGTTTATATCGCAGGCTCAACTGCATTCAGTCGTCCTTCAGAGGACGCACACTCGGTAAGCAAAGCTTCATATTGCAGAGTTCCTCCAAATAAGTGGATTAACAAACGCACAACTCTTCATATTCTAACACTGACGAAAAGACGCCCACATTACTGTTCCAGCTTCTGAAATATGAATCATTTCTGGTTCACCATTTTTCTAAACTTTTGCAGACAAAAGAACTGTTTATTGATCAAGAAAAAAAATAATTGACAACTACAGAGGCAGTAAATGCATACCTGCATCAAGGCCCAACATGTCTTCCCTTTAATTCACACATAACTACTTAATCCTATTTTAAGAAGGTCAGATTGTGTTCAAGCCTGCTTAGTGCAGTCTACTTAAATCTGGATCTGCAACGAAATCTGTTATATTCGTTCGGATATACTTTTAAAACTATGAAAGACACGTTAAAACCATAATAATCACCATTCGGAATCTCTATTATCTCAGCTGCACGTTGGTGGTACTGTAGCTGCAGGTTTCTATCGCTATCGGTTACCGTACAGCGCCTGAAAAAGACTCTCTCTATGAAAACACGTTTCAGGAGTGACTCATCGAAACCAGCCACCTAAATACACCAGATTTTTTCTCATCAAGTTCAATGCATTAATGATAATCTGCTCAATAGTTTACATGTAGTTCTGCTGACAAACCAACCAATAAATGGACGAAATGTAAACAATCAAATAAAATAAAAGTTACTTGCAGCCCTGTATTAGATCACAGCTAAACAGTGGGACCTCTAGACATCACTCAACATCTTCATTTGCTTTTTACCCAGAGAACAACTGGGTCCAAATACGTGTATCATAATGTGAAGAAGGGCATGCATTGATTTACATATGCACTGCTTCATTAATCAGTATCAGAGCCTTATTCATTACTTACGCTCCAGATGAAATATTTTCATCCTCCACCACTAATGAATTGCATTGGAGTTACAGAAAAGCTGAAAGGTCACAATCTTCGAACTGGCCTTGAGCAAGAGGCTGAACTTCTTCACTCATTGTACGTCTCACTGGATAAGAGCATCCGCCTGAGAGCTACTAACACAGTCTCCATTCTAATGCATATAATTAACTCGGCAGAAAACTTTAAGTGAACTCATTTTTTTATCATTCAAGACATCTTACGTAAATCAGTGAACGACTCATGTCAGTGACACATGAATGATGAGAGGAGTAAGATCTTGCAGGGATACTGTATGTGTGTTCATGTGTTTGTCTTTGAGCGCAAATACGTTTATGTGCTCGCGAGCGAAGGGAGCATTAACCTTGGCACTTTAAACACACCTGTGATGACAGAGTGAAAAAGAGCACGAGTGAGCCGAGGCTTCCACCGCCATCCTGTCTGCACCCTACCATCCCAGCGCCTTTTGCCCTTTTCCTGGGCTGTCACAGAAAAACTATAGAATAACACTTCTCCAATCCTTATCCAAACACAGACAAATCCCCCATCAGCCCTGGCCCCAGCTCTGACAGGATGATCTCCGTTGCACAGCAACAGGAAGTGTGCGCTGTCCATCAGAGCGGTCCCCTTCGAGTAACCTCCACACTCGCCCTGGTTGTGTAAATGATCGCCCCTTATTTGATAAACATGTTTTTCTTTATGAGGACTACTCAGAAGATTAGTCATGGCTTGATAATGCAACGTTAATGCCAGTAGCCTACTTCAAATCTTGTCGGAAGGCATTTGTGGAATGAGTGCAATTATCCGTCATCGGCAGGTTTCCAACCCCAAACACCTTTTCACGAGGAGCCTATAAATCCTCCTTATGGTGTGTGTTTTCATGTATGTGTGTGTGTTTTCACAGAGGGGAAACTGTGGCTGACAAGACTTACATTTGCAGTCCTTCATGTTACGGGTGAGCTGGAATCCAGGTCGACATTCGCAGGAGATGCCACCCTTCTGCGTTTCCCTACAGATGTGTGCACAGCCGTGGTTCTTGTCCATGCAGGTAGGTCCCTCCTTTGTACCTTCTGGTTGTGCTGTGAAGGAAATGGGGAGACCAGGAGTGAGAGTTGATCTTTTACCTGCGACATGGATTACACGCTTTTTAAAGGGACAATTCAGCTCAAAAGCAAAAATACCTTATCCGCTTACTTGTAGTGCTTTTTATCCATCTACACTGTTTTGGTGTGGTGTGGAGTTTGTGAGATCTTACCAGTAGGCTTCTCTCAAATATAATGGGACTCAGCAGGAATGTCTCTTTCCAGAAATCATGACCCTGTCACTCAAGATAATCCACAAGACCCTGTTGTGGGCAGTTTCATGGAGGAACTTTTTCCTTTTCTACCGAACTACACCACTCAGAGGGAGGCGTGCGTCAACTGGTGAATGAGACGCTCGTGATCCATACAGCACGGGATGTCTTCCTCATCTGAGCTGTTAGGTTAGCTAGCTTGGTTAGTTAGCTATTCTCTCCTTCATGAGAAGATGCACGCTTCCATCTGCATGGTGATGTGGTTGGTGGGTGTAGTTCGTAATAATAACAACTTAATTTATGTAGGACATTTCTAAACATAGCTGGTAACAATATATACAGTTAAATAGTAAAAGAAAGCAGGGGTACATGATTCTCTTATATGACAAAATAAAAACATGTACAAGTGGATAAAAGTAAGGTAGCATTAAAGAAATGAACTGAATGTGCATTATAAGAAGGGTTTTATGTAAGAATAAGTAGCCAGCCTGAGATCCTTGGGTAGGGAGTTCTGAATATAAATGAATGAAAATGCTTAAAATTTGCATCCCTAGTTAATAAGGAACCAGTAAGTCAAACAAAGTTTGGGCCCAAACCCTGCAGAGCTTTGAAAGTAACCATTAATACATTAAAACTGCAACCAGCGCAGAGAGGCAAGGACTGGAGTAATGTGGTCTGGTCCCAGCAGTCACATTTTGAACAAGTTGGAGGAGAGAGATCACTTTTTGATTAAAAGCAGAAGAAAGGGCATTGCAATAATCTAGAGAGTTTAATGAAAGCTTGAATTGTATTCTCAAGGTCAGCTTGAGATAAAAAATGACTTAATTTTTGAGAAGGTCCTTCGCCGAAGATAGCAGAGTTGAACAACTTTTTTAATTTGGTTTTTAAAAGATAAGTTTGGCAGAAAGAAAATATTTCCTACATGCAACTGCTCACAACAACCTCCATGGATTATCTTGAGTAACTGGGTCCGGACTTCTGCAAAGTGACATTGCTGTTGTGATTTTTAAATTTTTTTTTAATGTATTTTGAGCACCAGAAGCAGACTGTAATCTAGTTTAGCAGACATATCTCCAAAACTCGGCAAATCACACCAAAACAATCAGGCAGGAGAAAAGAAAAAAGAACATAGTCTTGATTTAGAAGTGTCCCTTTAAATCAGAACATCATTCAATAAACCAAGAGTCTGGTTTCAAAGATTTCTTAAGCTTTTATGTATCACAGAGCTGGTAAGAGGAGTGAAAATGTTCAAATGCCTGACACGCATCCTGACCTTCAGTCACATATATGCCTACTGCTGGTGACTGACATGCCCAGTACCCCTTAACAAAGATCCAAGCACTTGTTGGAACATGCTCACTCTGCTTAGGCTATAAAAAAAGGAGGCTGCCAACAGAAAGGATAAAACACCCAGCAGGAGCTGATCCCGTAGACCTGTAATTTTAATTGAGGTAATCCCCCATAAAGAAAAGAAAGGAGGAACACTGAAAAAAAAAGAAATCCTTCTTTAAATTCTGACTGCGGAGACTGAGATCAAAAGGGACTGCACAGAAAATAAGGGTGTAAGTGTACAGTTTCATGAGTCATCAAAGTCGAAGCACTCCGGCGAGAACGTGCACAACTTCTGAAAACACCAAGCGAAGGCAGTATTGGATAAAAAAGAGGAGGCTTTCATAATTCAAAGCTTCGCTAAACATGGATGCACACAAAGATGCATAATTTCTGTGTGATGTATAAATGCTTGATGAAGAGGTACAACAGACACTTCAGACGCTTTTTTTCAAGACCGGAGACCTCGGTGTCATCAATTATTGCACAAATGAACGCGGTGCTCCTCCTCTGCTTTGCTAAAACTGCTGGCCTATGTGGGAAAAGACTGATATTTGACTTATTCGCTGTGAAACCCTGCCACCGCTACAGATGCAGTGACAAACCCCAGCCCTCTCTGGCTCATTAAAAACCAAACAGATCTCTCTCCTTTTCCTCCTCTTCTAGCGAACAGGGAGGCAGCGAGCGAGAAGACATCTCCGTTAATGTCTCATTAAATCTGCCGTCGCACTGAAGGGTGTTTGGAGGTCTAACTTTCTTAATTAGTCAACTTTTTTTTTTGCTATAAATCTAAGCATTAGCATATGTGCGAAGGAAGTGTCAGCACCTAGTATAGCTCATATAACCTTGTGCACTCTTCCTCTATTGTAATGTCCAAGTGTAGCGTGTCAGTCTGTGACAACCGTGTGCCGTCATACAGTTTCTCGTGTGCGTCCCTGCCTCGAGGGCTACAAGGAAAAAAAACAATCTCAGCCTGACAGAAATGGACTATTTTTACATTATTCTATCCTTAATTACTTATTCATCTACTTTAACTCTCGCCACCAAAACCTCCTCTAACTATGCCCTCTTGTTTTCCACACAGTTTGCCAAGAACTCAACCTGCCCTTTTATGTATTTCCACTCGTGGCTTGAAATCTATTTTGAGTCTTTTCTTTGCGTCAAGTAGCTGACGATGCAAGTGTGACAGACAATTCTGACCTCCTGGTTAAATACTTTCCATCACTTTAAGTCTGTCAACGAGTGTCACAAGGTCATACAATCCTCTCAGACTTTCCTGCCTGAGCCGTTGTCGTTCTTGCAGACGGGGTGAGCTATCAGACTCTAACTGCAGCGACAGCGCTCCCAAAGACTCTGAACAAACACGGGGGCTGGCGCTCCAGCTCCGAAGGCAAAAAGAAAAAAGGCACTGCAGGAGTGAAGTGACCATGAATGAGCATCAACAGAGCGGCTGCTGCAAAGTGCTGCAAATGTCACAGCGAGTCATGTGGATATTTAAGTAGGATGTGGAATTCAGTGGTCCCTTTCCCTTGGCTTTGTGTCCTTCTGAGGCCAGAGCCAGGAACAGACTTCTATGAACTTGACAGAGTATTGAATTTCCAACTAAGTAACCCCACCGGACTAAAGATTACTTACTAAGGTTGTATTATGCATCCCAAAACTCACTTCACTCCCCCTTTATTTTTATGCAGCCCCTCTATGCAAAGCTACAGACCCATCAATCAATAACATGTCGTGCTGGGGCCAGAACCTGGGCCTTCATCTCTCCGAGGACCAATAAAAGCCAAAGTGTTGACACAATGGTCCTTTTCTGCAGGCCAGGTCCAGCTATCATCCACCATGTGCTGTTCCCTCTAACTGGCTGCCAAAGGCCTCCAGCTTTTATCATTACCAAATGATGGGGAGCAGAAAGAATAACATCCTCTTATGCAGAGGTGGGAAGTTACAATATGGGGAAAGTACAAATACTTTGTGACTGTACTGATGTACATTTTTCAGGTATTTTTTTACTTTTACCACCTTGTTTGTAACACAAATATCTGTGCTTTCTACTACTTACAAAACAGGCTTGTTACTTTAGTTTTCATGCATTTGAGGGGAATGATCAAGCATCTTTAGTTTAACAAGTTCACATTTAATAGTCTTTGGATCTTATTAATTTGATATGAGGTTCACTTAGCTTTGCACCGAAATGGCCAGTAGGAATGTCCTTTACTTTCTTACTTTTACTTGAGTTAAGAATTTAAATCAGTACTTCTACTTAAGTAAAGAATGTATGTAGCCACCTCTGCTTTAATAAGGTGGACTGGACAGAACAAGAGAAATAAACCTAAAAGAACGCTAGCACATACGTTCTTTCATCCCCTAACAAATACAACTCTATATGAAGAAACTTTTGACGGACCACTTCACAGGCAGAGGACTGAGTAGGGGTCCAAAGTCTTATAACTGTGAAGGAGTCTTTACAAATAGCTGCAGAGGGACTGACCGCAGTGGATGCAGCTCAACACGGACAGGCGTCATCAAAACTGCTGCACTTGTGGTGGAAAAAAAAAAAAAGCACACTGCAATTAACCAAAGAAAACAAGTGGTAGTTTTCTTCTTTGCAAAAGGAGCCACAGCTTTGTCCTCCGAACACAGGTCGTGACCTCTGTACCCAACACTACGAGTTGATGCTGTTGCCAGAAGCCAATAAATCCCTTTTTTGTTCTGTACACCAGGTCAGTGGTTCCCGACCTTTTTTGCTGTTAAAGTATTTTGTTGTGCCCTCCTCACACATAACAAGATGTAGTACGCAGTCCCACCAAAGACTGATTGCTGCTTCACTGATTGTTCCATTGAATACCAAAAGTGTTCAGACAGAAACATCAGAAAATTAGCACAGCGGTACGTTCTTTATTATTCTGTTGATCATTGTGTGACCGCTCTGATTCATCTTGTCAGGTCTTGACCCCCAGGTGTGGAACCGCTGCACTATGTACTATAGTAGAATGTGTGTTAAAGGAAGAGGTCAACATTCTGGAAAATATGTCTAATTGCTCTCTTTCTTTTAATTAGATACGAGGAGTGATACCACCAATACGAAGCTACAGCCAGAAACTAGCTCACTTAGCTTAAAGGTGCTCTGTGGAAATTCTGTGTTGGGCTGGAAACCGGTCATTTGTTTATGTTAACTGGCTCTGTTTCTATACTAACTGTAGCTCCTGTTGCTCTCTATTAGCAGAGCATAGATGAAGCACATGAGAACGAGCCACATATATAGTCACATTTTATTGGACTGTAGCGGAAAATCCGACCCGAGTCCTTCTCAAAGAAATACACAGTCCAGCAGTATTAAACAACTTAAACAAATTGTCCACAGTCATGGATAGGTGACAGCGACGGGGAACGTCTCATTACAGCCTTCAACATACAGATTTTGTTTAATTCCTACAAAACCTTGCAATGAACCACAACTGTCTGTTTTTCTAGGACATTTAAGTGCATGCCGAGAGTAGTGTGATGCAGTGGTAGCGAGAATCAATGTTGTTCAACTTTTTGTTATCAAAATCATTATTATCAATCATTATACCCCTAAAAGTTGGCTTCAGAGCTCATGTTTTCTCTGTACAATTAAATATTCAAAACCTCCTGAGTTATTATCCATTTCAAGAGTTTTACAGTAAAAAAAAAAACGAATCAACTAACTTCATCAGCCGTTTCACCAACTGTCCTTAGACCCTGATTCAAATGTCCACTAAGATCTTGCAGATCCACTGCTTGCTTTTTTCAACAGCATGATCATTAGGCAAAAAGCTACCGAAGCTAATAATCTTTCAGGAGAATCCATTTAAGTGTCTGTCATGACTCAGTGGAACATCAGCTGAATATGTGGGATGAGCTTCTACGTCTATCGCATATCGCTGCTTTTCTAAAAACTAGCAAAAAAAAGCAAAGTTACATTAGGATTTACTGCTGATAGCAACTCCTGCAGGCATGTCAGTCTGAATGGATAGCCGTGTGGAGAGACTGATTGGAGCTCACACATCACCATTAAAACCAGTGGCTTGTAATTTAAACTTGATAGCTTGTGAGCTACGAATGAACAAGCTGTTTTTCAGAACTCAGTAAAACCCTACCCTGCTGAAAACATAATGTCTGACACAAGTGAAACATCCTCTGGATTCTGTTGGACTTCCCAACTAAAACCTGCCCACCAAAACAACAAACAACAGTACATGTTCAACGGCAGGTTATGAGTTTTAAACGCGACACGCGGGAACTGCGCAAAATAAAAGAAGTTCGGATGGTGGTCCTGCTAAGATGCCGACTCTTGTGATCCTCTGACAAAAGATCCACGGAGGCCACAAGTTCTTCACCGAGATCTCTTAAACCTGAGAACCATGTAGTGGCGAGACTGAAACAATGGGGCTGAAGTAGTCGAAGGCATGCCAAGGGTTTATAGTCTGCTCTGAGTGCTTGGGGCAGTGAAAAGAGGGCTCATGGTCCGTGCTGAGCTGCTGTCATACGTCTCAGAGGGGAGAAGGTCCCCTCTTTGCTCGACGCTGGCTGGAGAACATTAAGCAGCTAGCCAGTTGGTTACAAACTGAAAAGAAGGGGCCTAAGCATGGAGCCACCACACTATTAAAGCAACATTCCTTCCTCTTAGATAATGGGCCCTTAAAAGTTTTAATAGGAGGATAAAAATGTCAGCGCATGAAAAGGAGAATGGGAAAAGGAGCTAAACCGGATTGGGTTGGGGTGGGCTGAGCTGCGACACAGATGGTCAGACAGAGCAACGGGGAAGCCAGCCGGGTCAAGGAAGTAACTCTTCCCCGTCGACTCCGTTCATAGAGAGCAGAGAGAATCTGTCCAAGTGCTACTGTTTGGTGTGTTGTGCGAGCGCTGATTCTCTCCAGCTCCCCAAGGCCTTGTTGAGGCTGCTCATTTCACTCCCTATTGCAGCGAGGAGCCACTGAGAGCATAAACAACCCGAGAATGGAAAAGAGAGCGCAGTGCGTTGAGGACGGATATACGTGGCTCCAAAAGTGCTTAATGTACAACTTTTATTAGTATACGGTGCTCCTGAGGTTGAAACAAAACACATATAGTTTCCATATGCTCCAAAACAAGCCAAACATAGTTTTATCATCAGCCGAAACAGCTGCACGGTTGAGATATACATGAAGGATTTGAAGACCAGGGGTGTCGCGATTAGCTGATATTGACGTTAATGTGATAGGAAAATAATACAAGAATAAAAAATAAGGTCCCAAAGAATCCTGTTTGAAGCTAAATTAATGGCAGGGTCCGTTAAATATTAACAAAGTAAAACAGTATGAAATTGTGTTGTCACTTAATGTCAGTATGTGTATTCAGCTTATTCAGTCCTAAAAACAAGGATAATTGGTTTATTTTGTTTATTTACGTATGAAAATCAATCAGTGAAGATTTTTCTCTTCTAATCAGAATTCCTTCCCAAAAGCTGGACTGTGCGTCTTCATTGTTGCAGCTCTGCGTTAGATATGCTCATGAAAAGCCCTCATGAATCTCATGAATTTCTACTGCCAAGCGCCTGGTGGCAAAAATATACAAATCTGCGTATTGCGGAAACTGTGCGTGTGTGCAGGTATTTGCATTAATGTATGTGGAAGAGGTGCATTTGCATAATGTATGCATGTTGCATGCGCAGTTGTGTGCGTCTGCCCATCTGTGTCACACACAGTTGTGCAGCACCTGCTGGGGGACACGCCACTCTCGCCTTCTCTCCTCCCCTCATTCTATCAAGGTCACCTCGCTGTGCGACGTCCCAGAGGAGCCAGGCATCCTCCCGACGGCACGGGCAACATGGCAGCAGCAGAGCACAGCAGAGCTTTCTTTAATAAAGAGATACAAAAGATAGGAGATACAGTATGTTATTACAGAGCCGCATTCTTTCCAAAATCAAAGGGAGAGGCAGCTGAAGAAGGCATCTGTCTCCGCAGAGCTCAGTCTGGCCCTCTGGTTAAAGCCATGACAGCCAAGTGTTAGTGGAAAAACCCCACTGGCACTCAGGCAGTCCGCAGCAGCATGCTGGGCCGGGCAGCTTAGAGATGGCCTTCAACAAACCCACGAGCAAAAGGGATGCCCGTCTCAAATGAGGAACGGAGAATTCGGTGGCAAGGCAGCCAACATTTGCTGAAGCCTAAGCCGCTGATGTATATTTGTTCAAGGGTGGAGGTGAGAGGGGGTGGAGGCACCGGGGTTTTGGTAAAGTCTGGACAAAGACAGAAGATGAGGGAAGATGTTGAAAAGGAGAGAGAACAGACGAAAGAGTGTCCCGTGTGTCTCCGTCTCTGCTGCTGGACTAAAGGGACAGACATAATAGGTAGCAAAGGGAGCACGAGGCGTTCCCTTCGCTCCACTTCCTTAGAATAGGAAAAGAGCCTGGTTATACGGTTGGGCTGCAGAGCAATGGAGCAGTGACTTCTGCACTTGTAAAAACAGTTCTGTGGCCAACGCACAGACAGACGGGCAGGCCTGCTGAGAAACAACAGGGGAACATGTAAGAAGCATGTCGGCTTCTGCGCAGTGGGACACCCGAGACATGAACATACATAAAAGCCCATAAAACCTACAAAGAGTAATATATTAGACTTCTCTGCTTTACACATTGTATCATTTGAATTGGTGGAAACTGGCCCTTTAGCAGCGCATGACTTCATGAAACTGAAATGCACAACAGTCTGAATGGATACTGCACTGCGAAAAAGTAGGCTATTTTATCCATTTACGATAAGAAAAAACAACAATAAAAGCGGGTTCAATAACCCTGCGCCTGATTTCACACAGAAAGAATGTCGTGGCTGGAGAGCAAAAACCAACTGAGAATATGATGCGTCCATTTTCTATGGATTTGATCACATTTATTTGAAAATTCCTCGCACTGCTGCAGTTCTGGCCAGCACATAAAACACATATCCTGGAGTCAACACGCCACAGTCTGCATCTAAATGTCAGAACACAACATGTCTGGATATGCCTCCAGCTGGATTAAAATGAAAATTACTAAGTCGAGGGCTTGTGCGCACGTGTGTGTGTGTGCACGCGTGCGTTCGATTATGCCCATCATGTCCATTGTGTTCATGTTGGAGTCTGAGAGAGAGGAGGAGCGAGAGAGACAGAGGAGATACTGCCTGCAAGGGGTAACAACCCCTTTGGGAAGCTAATGAAAGCTGTAAACACAGGAAGAGGTTCTCATTGACAAAGTAAACATTTCCTGGAAATACAAGGCCTACTGTAGAGAAAAGGAGCAATGCTGGTATTCACAGTCAGGTGACGGGGCTGATACTGAAACTTTTCACATAATTATCGCGTTGGCCGACCTGAACACTTTCTGATTCTTTCTGATCAACACAATGCTATTCCTTTAAATGTCTGACTCTTTATTGTTTAAAAAGGTCCAGTAAAGTAATAAAAGACATCTATCTCACGATAGACCTCCTTCGTGACTGGCCACTGCTTGCTGTTAATCTAAATTCATCTGTTTGTGTTTGTGCAGACTCGAGTGCAGAGGCCTATTTACAGATTTCCTCCAGCAGCAAAAGGTGACAGTACAGCTCCGAGGCTCATATAATCGAAGTGTTCTCCGCAATGAGCTTCAGACACTCTAATGTAATCATCAGATCGGTGTGAACTTTCAGACTGCTTGCGGCTGCAGCACATCTCTCTGCACAATGCCAGACACGCACACTCTGACATATTGATTGGCAGAGTGACAGGAAGTTTGATCCAGAGGACTCGACTTCTTGTTAAAAGTTGCAGCTCTCTTTTCACTTGTGCAAGTTCAACTTGTTCAGCGCCGCTGTCTCACAACGGAACTCTGCAGAGCCGATGATTCCTCTTCATCATATGATCGTATTATGCAGGGGCGCCCAGACTTTTTCCCTTGGAAGGCCAAAACTGAAACTTAATGGTGGGCCATGGTCCAAAAGCAAACACCAATTTTATTGTGTTATTAAGATGAGAAATGGTACAAGGATCCCAAGTTCCTTTAATTAACTGACTTCTGGGGCTTTTCCATACACATGTGCTCGCTCGGCTTGACTCAGTGAGACTCGGCATGTCAGCCCAGTGCGGCAGGGATGCAAATAGTCCTTCTCCCCACAGTACTGTTGACAAATAGCCGCTAACAAAGCTCCACTAATTCGGTGACAAACATGTTTCATTTCCTAGAATTTTTTCATAAGAGTCTGTTGGTTAATCAAAAATGTTTTATTATGAAGCAGCAAAATCAAGAAATGTTGGATTTTCACCCGCAGTAATTACTGAAACAGTTGAAGCAAACATGATGAAACTGTAAAATTCTGAAGATATCGAAAAAATTAAAACTCAAACCACAAAGATTCAGTAAGAAGCTACAAAATTAATCAGAGCCAAACACACACACACACACACGCTTTTAAAAACGTCTTTCTCTTAGGTTTCCTGCACAGACACGAGATGAGTTGCGTAACACACACTTGTTTCAAGGACACAAGCTGGAGAGGGTCCTTTGGCTAGGCTCACTTTGGAGCAGTAAAACTGGTAATCGGCATGGCTCGGTTTGACTTGGCACGGCCAAAAGTGCCAATGGAAAGTTTCCTACTTGTATAAAGAAATTCTATTTTATCTTTTTAGTGGTTTATTTTAGAGTTTTTTGGTCTGGCCTTTTTCCTCAAGGCCAGACCAAAAAAATGTAATTTAATTTAATTTTTTTTCAAAGTTTTCCCAACTAGAAACATCGGGCAGGCAAGACAACTTTGGCCCATGGTGCCCACTTCTGTCCTTGATATTATCTGGACTGCGGGCTGAAGACGATAAGACTGAATACAAGATTTATTATATGTGACTTGCATAACAGCCCATCAGTGCACACTTTAGGTAATCGCCTTGCCGGATATTCAGAAATGTGCAGGACTAAAATTATGGATGTGTGGGTTGACTGAGACTGAAATTCCAGCTTTGCAATGTGCTGGATCCCGTCTCACGCACATACAGTATAGTGCGTTCCTGCTATCCTCCTATATGAGAGAGACAATAAATCAAATGCAAAGCAGTGGAACCCTTCTTGACCTAAATGGCATTCCTATCAACCGCTAAGCACCTTGGCTGGCCTTTCAAAGGCTTAATTTCTTGACTGGGAGAAATGTTTGGGGAGAATAAATGAACTGTTACATTTTGTCCAGCTCGACGATGGAGCCTTCATTTGGCCGGAGTTATTCCTGTTCGGGTGGAAGGCAAGGGGGGACAGGGGCAGGTCTAATAAGAGACAGGCCAGCAGCAGCCTTGTCATTAGCTGAGAGGCTGGCAGACCCCTGCTGCCTAATTGGCACAGGCTCACTGCTAACAAGGGCTTCCTACCAGCAGGGGAAACAGACTGTTAGCGCCGCGCACTGCAGTGACCAGCTCTCCACTGTCCCCGGAAAGACTCACAGAAGTTGCCCAGGGAACACCTGACCCATTAACGTAAAAAAATGGAAAGCTGATGTCTTTTTAATGAGAACAATAAAGCTCATGAGCAAACTGCACCCCAGGCGTTGCTCTTTAAGAAGAGCCTCGGCAGAATGGATGGAGGTTTGCATTTAAACCGACTTGGCATCGAGATTAGATCAGTTTTAATTTTCGGAAAGACTTTTTTTCCTCGCTGAGCCACTCGGGCATAATTTTTCAGCGAGCGGGGGGAAAGCGATATTTGCAACTATTCTGCGGGGTTATTGTCCGGCAGCTCAGTGAGCCACTTCTTCATCGCTTCCATTTTGCTTCAGACACACACTGTTGTAATAAGAGCAGTAATAATAAGCAGATGAGCAGTTGTTCTGTCTTTCAAAAATAATGAAAAAATGACAGGGTGGCTATCTGATGAGTGAAGGAAGTTTGTAGATTTATGGCAGCTTTAATCTCTTGATCCAAATGGGTCTCATCTGGAAGCAATAAAGACAAAATTAATATGAAAATGGAAGATTAACAGGAACCGAGGGCATTCATCAAGAAAGGCAGAGGAGAGAGGAAGTGAAAGAGAGATGGGGTGAGTTTTGGCAAGACTGGACCGGTGCTCACTGTCTACTTCTGATATAGTCACAGCGCTTTGAAACACATGATCCAGCTTTTCACTCCACTCAAATAACACCGCGTTTATGAAATGTAAACATTGACAGTTCACTAGGCCAGACTGATCTCATAAACCAGACTTCCAAGATCCGCGGTTCACTGTCCAGGGGACTTCGGAACATCACAGTCTAATGACTCCCAGCATGAGCAGTTATCTTACAAAAGAGAGAGGCGTAACAACGAGGAGGGCAGAGATGAAGAGACACTCAGATCCTGATGTACATGCCGCCAAGGCTTCTTCTGAGTGCTGCAAAACACAGAGATCCAAAAGATTCACATCGCAGTCTCGGCCCTCAAACTGGCAGAGCTGAGAAAACTGTAGACAGCTGGATAATTACTCTATGAATAAATGTGTTTGGTGATAGTGATAACAGCTGCTCAGCTCTAATGTTGCCTTTCTGAGATGAATGTACTGAACTGAGAACAGTGGCACTGAAACAAACAAGCAGAGCAACGGGACAGAGAGCAAAATCAAGGACGTTTACATTCTGGAGAAAAACCCAATGACCTCAATATCCAGAGGAAGACTGAGTCTGCATTCAAGGTCAAACAAATTAAGATTCATACTTGGAAAGAAATCAGTGGATTTTTCTTTTACTTCTGCTCGTATTTGGTCAAAACGGTAAACATAAAAATAGGTTTTAATTTTTGTCGTATGTCGCACCAATGTCAGTTCCGTAATTTGACCACCACCTGGGAGCCAACACTTCGTCCTATCCGTGACTTGAACATTCCCTTTGTTACTCTGAGACATCAGACCGTATATAAAGATGGAAAACACGTCTCCGCTTCCTCACATTGTAAAGAAATGAAGCCCAAATATCCTGGGTAGGAGTGCTGCCATCTTGCACTGCTGGAGCAATTCAGAATCCAAAGTCCACGCTGTAGTGATTGGATAGCGGAGCTGTGGTATTGAGATGCCACCCGCTCAGTTGTCAATTGTGACATCACACCCACTTTTTATAGCATCAAATAACTGATCTTGACTAATCAAAAAAGGAAGACTTGAACATACATCAGCATGATCAGAACTATTTTGGGAACATATATATGGGGGCTGTTTCTAGCACATTCTGACACTTAATTGTCACAGGGGCATCATTTTCCATAACGCGAGCGTCTGGTACAGCGTATCATTCATTCATGAAGATCTATGTTGCCGATTTATACGACTAACACTTTTATTATTGCTTAGGCCACTTAGCTAACACTTCTAAAGTCTTGAAAGTGCTGCAGCTGTGTCAGTTCTTACGATGATTTGTTACTCATGCTAGATCAGCCGAGCACCAGAAGTACCATCTTTCCCTCAGGAAACTCATTAATAACCACAAAGGGACAAAGCTAACAGTCGCTAGTTTGTCCTTCTTAAAAGTGTGACAAAGTGAGCGCCCAGGAGCTTTTAATGCTAATGTTGAAATAACATGAACGACAAGTTATGTCTGGTGGGCTGCAGCGCTAACGTCAGAGCGCTAGGCTTGTTCTTTCCAAGTGGCAGCTAGTTAGCCTAGCTTGCTTGTTTAATGGTATAAAAACAGGACAGACAGATTAAACTGATAGCTAGATAGCTTCTCTGCTGTCAGTCGCTTGTTGCCATGGGAAACACCCAACAAGGGGCCCTCGACTCTAATGTTTCCATAAATACACCCAGAGAACGTTTTTATCTTCCTTCGAAAACTGGAAAAGTATGCCGTCGTTTAATCATTGTTTCAGTATTTTTTTATGGGTATTTTATGTACATTGTTGACCATAAGATTAATCAGGAAATTGAATGTCCTTGGCACTGGTTTCCGAAAGGCTGATAATGCAAGCTACAACAGTTTGAATGAAACAAATCAAAACCAGCACATTCTGTAATTTAAGAGGCTTGGTGAAAAATGCTCCCTCCCACATTTTAGTGACACATACAGCAAGCTTAACGACCTCGAGTATAGTATTATTTCAACCGAAATTCTAAAAAACAAGACTGGATCTGTTACAAACTACAGACACTGAGCTGTTGTTTCATTGATGGCGACAAGGCAATTTGCATTACAGAGATACTTTCTTGACAGCTTACTTTGCTTCAAACACAGCTATGACATTATAAATGTATGTGTGTGCACTGCGCTGCTGCTTTCTGATGAGTAAGCCTCAGAGCAGGTTGGCTTTGCACCTTCTCCTGTCACGTCTCCATCCCACAGGAATGCTCTATAAACAAGAGGTGTGTCTGCCCCGGGCTACACCTTTAATTGTTTTCTCTGCTCACAGACCCCCGCAGGCCACTCTCATACCACTGATACCTTAAAATGCTGCCAACCTCTAGATTGGTTCAATTTGAAAGGATGGGAGCAAAACAAAAAGATTTATCCCCACTCGTCTTCTTCCCCCTCAGACTGGAGAGACCTTTGCTCAACTTTCATTGAGGCCTGTTTGTGAAGATTGCATGAATCTGCACAGGCTCATCATACTATCAAAACACCTCAACCCCAAAAATTTGCATTTTATATGGAGATTGATAATTGTAATGATAATTTATCATTCTGTGAAATTTGCCGTTGGCTTCTCAGGATGGTTAAAGCAACATCGTATAACTTTTCTACTGTTAGGTAACAGCTTCAAAGGGCAGGCTGACAGCGTTACATACATGTTTACTTTAACTTTTCCAGGCTTTAATGAGTTTTGTTTGTAGTTAGCACCTACATTACATCTGACAAATTGTTACAGATGTGTTGAAAGTTATTACATTTGTTACAAAATACTTTTTCTAACTGTCCTTTGGCTCTGCAGCATCTTCCCAACGGCAGTTCTATAAATATAAAGGGGATGAATCGGATCAGACACAACATGTCTGACATTTCATTTACCAGTGTTTTATAAATACATCCTAGTTGTTTCTGCTCTTGCCTTACAATTTTGCTGACTGTGTTTGTATTTCTGGAGATCACACAGGCATTTTTTTTTTTTCTTTTGCAGAAAAGCTGAAGCGTCTGCCTTCTGGCATATCACACTGTACTCACGCGATGATGTCGATACAATATGAGTGGTGGAAAAACACTGTGTGGAGGTAGGTAAGTTTCACTGCTAGTTTCCAGCTTTCCTGCTATTTAAAGGAAGCATTATCCAGATAGTAGGATGTGCCTACATTGGCATTTCAAAATAAGGGCACACTCTTGGTTTAATGATTAGACAGGCTGCTCTCAGTCACTTACATCATTTCCTTGTGAACAGCAATGCCACTGCAGAATGGTTGCCACATTATAAACTTGACAGGATGGAGGAAACTCTCATGACCCTCCCTCCTGATTGATCCTAGCACTGAGTCCATTGCAGGCTTCCCTGGCATTACTCGACCAAAACTGACTCTCTTCCTTTTCTTTATGTTCCATAAAAATCAATCTTTTTCATCTTCTCTTTAGCGTATCTAGGTCTAAATCCCCATTAAAATACTGTCACATTTCTGCAGAAGCTTGTTTTGTTATTATGATACACTCTAATGGTCACATCATAATGTCTAAAATCGATGTGACTTTTGTTGTACTTGTTGAGATGTATACTTACGTTATCGCATTAATTACCGGTACATTCAAGGTAACAATGCATTTCATTTGGTCGCCCATCACTATAACTTTCCAGAGACGACAGCTGATACGTGAGTGAGAGGAAGGGAGGTTGGCGAATGTGACTCAACCCGACGTGAATAAAACTTTAATAAATTGCCTCGTCTGTGAACATTTCTGCCTGAGTCACCTCAGACAGATAGATTTTCATCGGCAATGGTGCGTTTAAAATAACAAGCTTTCAACACTTAATATCCAGCCTAAATCACTGAACAGCGTGTCCTCCTATTTTTCATAAATCATCCGTGTGTGTGTGTGTGTGCATGACTAACCTTTAGGCCGTTGGATACAGGTGTGCTGGTTGTCGCTCAGGAGGAATCCTTCTCTGCAGCGGCACTCGTAGCTGCCCATCATGTTGACACAAATCTGTTGGCATCCGCCGTTGCCTTCGGAGCACTCATCCACATCTGCCCGGAGACAGACACACCAAACAAAATTAATAAGATCACTTCAAGACAGAACAAATGCAGCACAGATAATTGTTTGTCTGAAGGGTGTCTGAGATCCAATCATCACCTGTTTAATGGACAAGTAGCTGTAAATCAAAATCAAACATAGACGGTAGGAACACACAAACATAATTTATCAATTACTAAGTACAATTACTTACAAAGTAATCAACAGTGCTTCTGAAAGAGTGGTAATGCTTTGGATTATCAGTCGAAAAATAACAATATTCTCTATCACTGTCTTCTTCTTCCATTCTAGTACAAATATAAAAAAGGACATTTAATATCTGAACTTGCTGAAGAAAGTAATTTTAAAACTACTCCATCTAACTACTCCATCCATTATGTAGTCAGTAAAGCAACTACAGATGTTGTGTTTTGAGTGGAAAAGTTATGTATGAGCAAAACAAAAGGCCCCCAAAAAAAGTGTTTGGATATAATGAAAAGCCAGAGGAGTTTGTCTTAAGCTGTCTGAGGAGGCAGCGTCTGTCTTAATGGTTATCTGACATGGCAGCACACCAGAGGTGCACTGAAAACCTCCAACTGTGCAGCACTAAGCCATAAAAATGCGCATGCAGCACAATCTCCTGGCAAGTGGGAAACCTGATCCACCTGGGCCAGAGTACCTGCTGATGACGAGTGTCTGTCAGCCCCGTGACGGGAGGAATGCAGGGAGAGGGAGGAAGGGGGTGAGGGGGAGAGAAGAGATGGAAAGAGGAGA
>CAEMYA010000044.1:12132380-12182994 GCA_903131615.1 Diplodus sargus | reverse complement strand
CTCAAGTGCATACAAAGGCCTGGCATTTACAAAGGTGTCGCCTGAGGCCCCCGTCCTGCCACGAGGGAAAGCTGACCACAGCCGAGAGTTGCTGACTTCATTTCCACTGATAATGAATTGTGCACTTCCAGCTGTTCTCTCCAAATGGCACAAAACTTTTTTCCAACTCATTGTGCGGCCTCGACAAAAGAAACAAATGAACAGCAGTGGAACATCTATAAATCTTCTGACATATTTGTTTAGTATCAACATGAAAGAGAGAGCACAATATAATTTTTTTTGGCCGCTTTTATTTGTGTGGCGTGCTGAGGAGCTTAGCGGCCCCGGTCTCGCCTGTGCGTGACTGCGCTGCAGCTCTGGAGGTGACACTCCATATTCTTTGTTCCCCCGGAGACCTGGGCGCTGGAACCTTATCCATCCCTCTGCTCGATGCATCAATAATCCGCTGTATACACAAGGCTTTTTTTTAATAAACTGTCATGCGAAACTAATTTACTGTCTATTTGTCCAGTCTGAGAAGGCCTCTAGATTAAGTTTCCTTTCTGGGGAATTTTCAGGCCGGCAGAGTTAGAAATTAAACTTCACTCTGTCCTCTTCTTTTTCCACACAGAAACGCAGAGACATCTGGATCCACCAAGGGCGTAAACACATACAAACTGTTGTCAGAAAGTGGCACCTGGGCTAGACGGAGACCTACAGAGATGTAGGTGAGTGGCAGGTAGCACTCATGACCCTCGTCGGCTTGCCAAGCCTGCTGTCCCGCTCTCACATTCCTGCAGCAAAAACTGTCTCTTTCCTCTGAAAACAATGTGTCGTGTCGGCTGAGGTTGATGAGAAACGCATCACGCTGCAGCCAAGTGAAGCGGTGCACTCAGAGAAAAAAAGCGACGCTTGGGAAAGTTAACATTTAGACTTTCAGTAAAGGGAGGGCCGTATAGAAAAAAAAAATAGTTGGACCGGTTTTTCATTCAACTGTGTGGCTGCCTTGGTGCTGACCTGATGGTCTCATCTCTCCATCATCAAAGTGGCAGCACCAGAGAAAAGCCCTTTGAGCTAACGAAAGCTGCCAACAGCCTACAGCTGCACCTTTGCAGATAAACTGTTAGCAGGCAGCAAAAAACTCAAACTCTGCAACCCATACGGGAAAAGATCCCAACACACAAGCCTCTCTCTCTTTCTCTCTCTCTCTCTCTAACTCTCTCTCTCTCTCTCTTGCACACACAACCCCAAAAAATTCAAACACGTAAAGGCTACACAAATACAACAGTCCTCAACGTACGCACAAAATGCCCATGAGAAATGCAACCAGCCTCAGAGGGCCTGTGGGAATTCTCTTTCCATACCCTCAGCGCATCAATGAAGGTTTCATTTCCTGATTCCTTCATCCCTCCAAATGAGGCGTCGCCTGTCAGTAGATCTCTCCTGTTTAAATAGCTCCCATAATTGCCTGTGTTGTGTGTTGGGCAAGGCTGGCGTCCAAAGCAAATATTTCCAAGCGGAAAGGGGTTCTGGCATGGCCAAGAGAAGTGCTCGTGTTATTTGGACTTTTAACATTTTTAAAAAAGTCTCTTGAGAGGATGGAAAGGAAAAAAAAAAAAAACGTCTTAATCAAGTTAAAAGGGCCGCGTCGCTTCAGAAGGAGACGTGTATCTTCTCTATCCTTGCTTCACTCGTAGAGACGAAGGGAAAAGGAAGGTTCAAACGGAGAGAGATTAAGAGATTGGTTGTGTTTGCAGAGGCCATGTCTGCTGGTTTCTCAGATAGCCTTGACTGTATATATAACATTTGGCCTTGCGCAGAGCTTTAGAGCCATGTAAACATGGTGGTTGCCTTACAGAAACTCCTGAACTCTTATTTTGGAGAAACGCTCAACTCTTTCACTCGACCCCCCCCCCTTTTTCTTTTGAAAGGTTCAGCAACTTTGGGGGCATTTATTGCTGACCCAGAGTTTTTTTGTAGAGGGGGGGCGGGGGTGAAATACTACTGCTGTCTGTCATCAAAGCTGGCCATGCATCTATCCCACTGCTTGGCTACTGTCTGGATCAGACAGAAGTGTCTCTGTGGTCTAGACGGACCAGAGACAAGGAGGTGAGTGGACGGACACTGGCCTCTTTGGGCATTTCATTTACAGGAGTTAAAGAGGCACCCACTCTAATAAGGCAGCAAATCGGAGCCATGTGCAGCGACAGGCAGCGGAACAGCCGTTGCACTGCATGGGCTGACCGTGCTGCTCTGGTAGATGAGCACGCACCAGTGACGACGGAGTAGCGCATACACGGCCAGCTCCAATTAAAACGAGATCCTTTCCTTTTTCACACAGGATTACAGGAGTTTTCTCTTTTTCTCCTGCAGTCCGGTGACACAGCACGTTTCTTCACCCACTCGAACGAGCAGCGACCGAGGCGCCAGGTTTGAACCCGGCCCGCGAGGACATCTGATTTTCACAGACGCCGAAACAAACACTCAGCCTCGGCCTGACACACGTCAGCTGAGGCTGTAGAAAATTGATGTGTTGCAGGAAGTCTCGATCTTTCATCTGCAGAACAAACACTCTCTTAAATCATAGAAGTGTGGGTGACTATTGCAAACTGTTAGTTGATGCATGAAGACGCTTACAGTATTTAGCTTTGAACAATTTATTGGTTCCAGCGCTTCCTCGCTGCCTGACCCACTGGGTCAGCTAACTGATTCACATCTGCTGAGCAAACACTGTAGAGTTTCATTCTAAAATCAGCAGTGAGGGTTGATTTTGTAACTATCGCATAAACAAAACTAATACAGCTTTGATTGAACTCAGACGTTTTTCAACTTCAGGCCTGTTTCCCAGGTAACTATTTTGGTAAATAAGCACAGATTCTGCGTCCAATCTCTCGCCGAGTTCTTTCACAAAATGAAAAACTATGAGCTAAGATCATGCTAAATGGTACTTCTCTGTTCCTCCAAAACAAGTCTGGAAGTATTTTAAAAACAAAACCCCAGGATAAGTGTTTGGGTGGACAGCCTCATGCCAAGGAGACGAGAGGCCCTGCGCTGACGTCTGACGGCTCCAAGTCTGCTACATGCTCACGTCCCTAAGCTCAATCTCAGGCTTGAGTTTCCCCCAAAGCTGTGCCAGTGGGCTCAGCTGGAATTGTTCATTTCATGGTGGATGGGACTGAACAATCCTGAGAGAGGGGAGAGGGAGAGAGTGTGTTGATATAGTCTTCAGGAGCCGGCTAATGCACCAATCGCAAATCCATCCTTTAACTCATCACTCCGGCTCCTCTCCTCTGAACTGTGAAGAGACTCTCTTGTCCAAACTCGATCTATGCGTGTCACAACAAAAGCAAAGTGATTGCGACCTGGGGAGACGGAGGGGTATTTGCATCAGCAGCAAGGAAGTGAGGAGGGTTAGCGCTAAGCTCCAGGAGTCTCTGTACTGTGCCAAAGTCCTCTGGGTTTGATGAGAGAGATAGTTAACCAGATCATCATTATCCTGATGCAATCCTACATATTCAGGGAGTGAAAGGTGGTAGTTAAAAAGCATCTCTTCAGGGCTAGAATCAAATGTTTTCTGTAAAAAGTGAAGGGTGTGGATGTTATCATCGCCGCCCTGGAACAGCGGCCAGTGCACTTAAAAGGCATGCATTTAAGAGCGCGGCAAAGGCTGTGGAGGAGCAAATCAGCGTAACGCTCTTTGATGACTACTTTTTCCCATCAGGACCTGGTCAATAATACATCAGTCTGAAACCTCCTGTTTGATTAGCCAACCTCGCAACATGATCCCAGAGGATTACAAGAGCAGGGATACAGGTTCAGCCAGGCGACAACGCAGAGACTTTGTGGCAGATGACAGATGAAGCTTCTTCTGCGGGACTTAGTGTTCAGAATCGCATTCCAGTATGATGTCAAATTGAGCATGTTGTCCGTTTCGACTGCATAGAATGTAGCTTTTTTTGTTTTGTTTTTTGGATGCTAGTTCATCATTAAATTAACTGCCGAGAATATTTTAGAACGTATATGAACTGTTTAGGCTTCAAATATAGGCTGTTTTACGAGAACTGATAGTAACCCAAAATTTGCTTTGAGTGCGCATTTCGGAGCTGAGTGGCTCTATAAGCCACAGATTCCAACACGGTCCTTCTTCAGTGTGTTACTGCGATACAGACCAGTGGCTGCTCTCACCGCTCTGCTCCACATACAATAAGCACCAAGTCCATTTTGAAGGAAGTGGACGGAAGCCAGGTCAAGCTACACAGAGCAGATCAGGCAAGACAACGGATTGTCATAGTGCAACGGACAATTTTCACTAAAATACCCGGAGCAGACTCGTGATTTACAATAAACAATAAAGAGATATTAACGATAAACAAACTTAAAACATACAAATATCGAAACGATTTTACTGCATGGGCTACTCAACCGCACAATCGGTGCAACTCGGGTTGAATCGGTTAAATCAAGGGGTAAGCGGTAAGCTAGCCAGGTGGCTAACTGCCTGGCTGGACCACTGCAGCTACTGACTACAGCAGCTTTTTATTCCGTTTATCCTTCGCCTAATGGCTCTTTCCACTTCCACTTGCCTCCTCAGCTCTTCATTTAAAAAAAAAAAAATAATAGTCATTTTACCTTCAAACATTTTCCAGCATTCTTTCCCCTTTCATCCTAATTTGACTTGAACAAATGCTGGAAAAGGTTATGGAGGAGGTAATGTTGGTTTACATCTGTGATAAATAATTTTCATTCAACATTAGCCGGCACATAGATGGATTAAGGGATGGATAATATTGTAATCAATACAGCTGTGTGGTGCAGAGAAGAAGTACCGCCTGAGTATACTCCAGCGTCACCAGTCTGTTGTTTATTTAATATACAGTGTGCGTGAATGTAGAAGGCAGTACGCTACTATGCCAGCTCAAACACAGTCATTCTCTATATGACTTGGGGGGAAAAAGACTATTTCACTTTACAACTACAACCATAAACAAACCACTAAACAGTCTTAACCGATGTGACCTTTTCTTAGTTGCTACTGTTAAAGCTGTTCTTCAAAAAAGCCCGTTCCGAAGCTGTAATGACGTTGCTTTTGTGTTTTAGATCATGTGGGGCGTCTTTCGGGAAGGTTAAAGTAAAAGGGCATCCATTTCCCTATAGATTGCACGGGGAATTGAGGTCTGCTGAATCAATACAAACCAAATCAGGTTTGGTCAATAAAAATCAAAGGAACATGGCGTGTTAAGCTGTGTTCAGTTCCGCGGCGAGACGGAGCAACATGTGCGACTAACAGAGCAGAGCATGATGAATATAAGCAAACAACGCAATGACAGAAGCTTGGTGGCGCTTTGTCGAACATCTGTAATATCTATTTCAAGCCTGCTCTTGTTTCTCCCTGTGAGTCATATTCAGGCTGCATGCGATTGTGGCGTTGAGACTTTATGAGAGCATAAGAAATATATTTGTTTGTGTCTTTTAATTCCAGATAGATGTGAAATGCTGCGTTTTGTAGGTTGCGAGGAAAAGGAGGTATTTGCGCAGATGCTTATGATATTAAGCTTGTTGAGAGAGTTTAAGAAAACTAGCAGTGATAAGAGGGTATTCGGGTTTCTGTAGGACCTCAAACAAAACACATAGGTCATAAATGTGGGGACGGTGGTGCTACAGTGGGGAACTAATAGCCTTCCTGCATCTGGTTTTCATTCTAAAGAGGATGTGTGTTTTGGATTAAATTGACATTGATTCCTCTGTTTTTCCTAAGACTCTAAAAATCCTTTACAGCCGCTGCATGGAAGAGGTGCGGAGATTAACTACCATCCCTCCTTCACCTCGGCGCGATAATAGCCACGATGACAATTATTAAAGATGTAATCAACTTCTTATTTGCTTCACTTCTCCTCCGCAGTGGGCTTTGAGAGGGTACAATAGCTCCCTGTGAGGTAAATTATACAGTGAGCGGGGCGTCTCACTCCGCACAGACAGGAGCAGTGTGCTGTGATATTGCATTGCTTCCACCTTGCTGAATCCCTGACATCTTTGTGGGGTGTAGGGCAGACCTCAGAAACCAGAGCGTCCCCAGCCAGGCGCACCAGGCTGCGTTCTGCTTCACGCTCCGCCGCCTTCTGCCACCGCCCAATGTCATTATGCTGCCAACACATCCAATTACAAGCAGCCGTGTGGCACGTGCAGCAGCGAGCAAACAAAGAAGACATCGACAGGGATGCGCGTGCTCTGGCCCACGTCTAGTCCCTGAGCTGACACTGTCACTCACACACACACGTACACACACACTGGTGCCTACTGGCTGAAGAAGAGCAGAGAGCAGGAGGTTATGGCCACCGCCGGGAGTCTGTGCTGCACTGTGACCACCAAAATCAGAGGAAATAAAACAAAATCACAGGAGCTTTGTGGAAAAACAACATGGGGTAAATCCAAAGGGAGGCACCTTGAAGATCTCAGACTCTAAACTCGGTGTGAACTTTTGAGGATCAGGTGAACGTCTCCTCCTCTGCAGCCTCGGGCACATCTGGTTTATAGGGGCTCTGAGGGGTCTGACCTCGTCTGGGAACCAGCTGCTTAGCTGCCCTCCACTGCAGGGCCAAAGGGACTAATCTTTTCTCAGGGGCCAAAAGGAGCTTAAACCTGGAAGAGGAAGCTGGGGCCTTAACATGAAACCTCGGCTATACCTCTTCCTCTCCTCTCTTGTGTTTGTGCTGAGGATTATTCCCTTAGCTGAGCAGAGTGGAGGCATTAGAATGGGTTAAATTCTCGAGAAAAAGTGGTCTTTAGAGTCCTTTGAGGTCTCAAGGCAAGAGTTGGATTTGTATTTGACAGCCATATATATATATATGGCTTATCTGTTTGATATATATATGCATTTTCCACTCAGTGTGTCTTTATGCTCGTGTTTGACATGTTGAGATTGCATATATTTACTAATTTATAAATCTATTGGAGGAATATCCTCAAGGGAACATGAGAGATTTCAAAAGAAGTCCTTGCCTTCCTGAACACAGGCTACTTGCAGGATAAAATAAAACATGACGGACGGAGTTAAAAACTTGAAAGCTTGTTTGATAGTGTGTGTTTCACTATGACAAATTTAATCAAAGGGATCGATGGATGCAACGCTGTTTGATGCAATGGCAGCAACCACACAACCATATATTGCAATTACACACCTGCACGCAAGGCAGGAGCTGATCCACGACGCAGCAAATGATCCACGCACAGCTGAACGCCGTTGCTAAATGGCTTGGAAAATAGCCCCGCTTTACACTGTAGATACAAACGCATGAGCGAGGAGGAGGCAGGGAGCGAAGGATGAAGAGACAACTACAGTAAGGCTCTGAGACATGAGGGCACGGTCGAGTCAGAACAGGTTTATCGTCGATAAAAAAGATGTGTTTTCAATTCCAGCGTGCTTTAATCCTACTTCAGCAAGTTGATGTGGGACTGATACGAGCATGTTGCCTTGTATGCCCCTATGTAAATGCCGCTTCACAAAAGAATGATTGTTAAGTGCCGATAAGTTTTTCTGTCATCACTTCACGGGAATGTGAAATCCTCTGTAGCAAAGCGTTGGTTACTTTTTCAGAAAGCTTGCAGGAGCTACAAGGGTGAGACGCGCCTTTTAATATCAAGCAAAATGCATCACGCTGGGGTTGTAACAAAGAGGGAGTTGATTTCTGGGTAGCAGCGGGGTCTGACTTGGGGGTTTCAAAACAAAACAAAGGGATGTAGGATGGGTGAAGGTGCTGAACAGAAAGGGAGAGGGAGGAGGGGGGGTTTGGCGGATGATGTCTATGTTTAGCAGCTCTTTGCAGCATTTTCCCCCATCACTTCATAACCTTTTAAGCGTAATGCATTCTCTGTGAGGTTAGTATGAATGGCACACTGGTGAAATATTAAACCATGGGAAAGCACGGTCGGCTGACGGCTCACTCAGAGCTCCCAGCTCAGGGTCAAGATCTTCATAAATTCACCCATTTTTGTCAGAGAAGTCTGCTTTTTTTCTTCTGTGAAAACACATTCGGAGCCCATCCGCCCTGTGAAATCGGGAAATGGCTAATATCTGATGCAGCAGTCGATGCAGCCATGAAACATATATTACCATCCATGATGAGAGAAAAATGTATGCATCGACACGCGTTATGTCAGGATGAGTTTAATGTACATGTTCTACTTACAAAACCCCCTTATACAACTATTTCAGCTGCAATTAAGTCAGCAGAAAATAGAGAAAAAAATATGTTTAAAACGCAGACGCACACCCGCTGTGTTAAGTGCACAGACACTCCACGGCATCACACACTCACCTAGACAATTGTGCCCGTCATGTGCCAAGCGGAAGCCATCATAGCAAGTGCACCTGTAATTTCCTGGGATGTTAATGCACTCGTGGACACAGCCGCCGTTATATTCGGTCGCACACTCGTCCACATCTGCAGAGAGAGAGAGAGAGAGAGAGAGAAATAAAAAAGCATGTGAGAGCTGCTTGCTACAACACCAAAACGCGAGGCAATCATGATTCTTAAAAGAGAGAGTAGTTTGACATTTGGGGATACAGAGTTAATCGCTTTCTAGCTGAGAATCACATGATAAAATCAATACCACTCTCACATCTGCCTGAAGCTAAAGCTAGCAGCCAGGCAGCTTAGTTTAGCTTAGTATAAAGACTAGAAATAGGAGGAAAACAGCTACTATGGCTCAGTCAGAATGTGAGAAAATCTGTCTACCAGCGTTAATTAACATGTTATCTCTAATTGGTGTAATCCGAACAGAAGCGAGACATTGTGGCCTGACAGGCTTTTGTTTTAAATTTCAAGATATGATGAATAGACAGTCGTGACAGTATTGTGACAGCAGGAAGTTACAATCCCGTATTCAGATAAATATCTCATGTATTTCTTGGCTTTTCCTCAGTTTTTAACAGAGGTGAGGTACATGAAACACTGCTTTCTCTCAAGGCCTCTTATAAGGAAGCCAAGAGTGATGAAAGGATTTACAATAAAATGAATTCAATAGAGACTATTAGGCCAGAATATCCACATCCAGATTTTTCTCTGTCAAGGAGATTTTTCCGAATTTCTCCATGTGGAAAGTTAATGAGCAGCTGTTCCATTGAATCAAGTTTCTACATTACAAAAGGTAAAATTCTTACAGCAAGACAGTTGCTGGAGACTTCTTCATTATAGAGAAGGGATCATTGGTTAATAGTGAAGGAGACCTCACTTTCTTCATTAGTGAGATAAAACTGATGTGGTGCTGTGTGACCACATGATGAGAGCTCCATTTGAAACATCACCCTTTTCTAGTTTTTACCCCTTCCTCTCGTTTTCGAGTGCCGCCTTGCCACTCGGAGCAGAGACACGAGGGGTCATATCTCCTCCTATGAAATCGGACAACCCTTCAAGATGACAGGTGTCGTCAACTGTGTTTATGTAAGCAGCTGGGACAGGATTTTTTTTGCATTAGTGTTGCAATTCTGTTTTTATTACAAATGTATGTAATGAAGACAGAACAGCATGGACTCTCGCAATTCCTAAATTCTTTAAATAAAAAGAACACTGCTTCATGACCTGGCCACACAGGTGTTTTTTAGGCTAACATTAGTGACCCGCGATCCAATCCTGCCAGTCGCCACTGATATCAGAGGAGCTGATTTGCGATCAGTGAGAGAGAATGCCACATTGAAATACATCAAAATGAAGGACTGTCAGGCACAAGTTAGCTAGTTAGTTAGCTAGTAGCGAATGTTATAAAGAAGAAAGGACCATAACACACTGAAACGAAAGAGTTCTTATAACCCTCGGTTTACAGTGTGCCTCTAAAGAAGACCTGATTGAGGGGCCTACTTCATCCTTACTCCTCAATCCCAACAAGAATCAGGACCCCCTAGCCCCAGACTTGAACACACAAAATGGAGGTGTAGGGCTCAGCGATAGGGACGAGGGGTATATTGGGATTTGGGCTTTTCTGTTAAGTTACTCTCCCAAAACATTAATGCCACTAATCGAATATTTTCTCAGGTGTTCAAAAGCAGAAGATTTTCCATCGAGTACCATTTGATTGATCTTTGTACAGATACAACAAACAATACACAACATATTAATGGGTGAGCTTTATAAGGTGCTACGAGGTAAAAATGTGCCACTTTTGGATGGAGGCAGGCTAGCTGTTACTAGTCTTTATGCCAAGGTAACCAGCCGTAGTTGTATATTTACTGCATACAATAAGAGTGGTATCAATCTTCCCACCTAACTCTCAGTGAGAAAGTAAACAAGCATTTTTCCCAAAATGTCAAATCATTCCTTTAATGAGTGCACTAAAGACATTAGGTGCAATACAGGCGATTAAAATGATGAGTTTTGTTCCATCTCTACTTCCATAAGAGCACTTATGAGGTAAACAGTGATGAGACAACAGCTGTGGTAATTAGTTGGCTCACCTGTTACTGATGTAACATGGGCATATGCCAGAGTTTCGAAGGCCTAAAACTGAGGATTTTTAATGCCATATTTAATATCCTTAAATTTTGGCCAGTGTCATGCCAAGACATTGCTTTTTCCCTTTGGAATTTTATTGTTGGCAGAATGTAAAAGACTCTGAAACAGCTTCTTGTCCAGTACGGGGTACTAAAAAGGCTTCTACCCAGAGAATGAAGTCATTTGCAGCTCAAAGTACATAAATGTCTATTTATACAAAACACATCATTGGACAATTAAAACTAAAAAGGAAATAAAGTTGTTGAGGGAAATGAATCCATTCCATGCGTCAGATGGACGTCGCCAGAAAGGAATTTCCATTAAATCAGCGCTGACATTATTGGCATTACAGGCAGACGGGTCCGATACTTAATAAAAGGTGAAGATCGATCATCAGAGTAATCAATCGATCCAACCCTTACGCTCATCAGTACTGAAACTGAAGAACTGTGAGACACGAATGAGGGAGCAGAAGCAGAAAGATAAAGAGAGGCTGCAGATTGGTATGACAGCCTGAGTGGAGTTGTCTGTTATGGTTATGATGACGGTTGAGGGGCTCGTACTGAGGAGACCGGGACAAGGTGGACTGAGAACACGACGCACTTCAACTCAGCACTTACTGGCCCATTTAGGGCCGATGATCCTGGTCGTTCAGCTCCTCTTTGAGGCTGTCTCACTCAGGACTTAATTGGACTTGACAGCAGAGGGATGGGACTAAAACAAAGAAACACTCTCCTGCTCCCTGCTTCTCAACTTCCCACACATCTCTGTCATTCCCCATTCGCAGCACACAATCACCCATCGCTGCTCTACTCCTCTCCAAACCTGAAACACCCACAACACGAAACACAAAAGTGATTTTCCTCCAGTAGCTCTCAATTGGTTTTTATTCTATGCTTGTCACGTCGTCCCAAGTCAACAAAGTTGCGTCCCTTTATATTTACAAGATGTGGAACTGTTATGACTGTCTATTGTCTGCCTTTGTCAGGGATAGAAGGATAAGCCTCTAGATTTATTTCTATTGTTGTCTCTCTATACAGATGCATAAAACTCTGAGTAGCTTCACCTTTTAAACTGAGTGCAAACACAAGCTAAGAAATATTCATACCCACTCTGTTCGTCAAATTTAGAAAACCATATAGACGCCTGATCCTGTTTAATAAATGCCAATTAATGTGAGACCAGGCACATGTACAAGAGCTTATTTTTGACTCCAACAATTACCTCCAAAAGGATGTAGAAACATTGTTAAACATCCATCTCCATACTTTTGCTCTCGCCACGACTCATTAGACAAATGAAAAAGATGGCAAAAAAACAACAGCACAATTTAAAGCAAAAAAATTCTGTTGCGGAGAAACATTTATATTCTTATAGTTTCCAAAAATAGCATCAGGATTTGGGGGAATTTTGCATGAAAACATGTAGAAGACATACAGATTCGTAATTTATTTTTATACTTATTAATATATTTATTTTATTTTTAATTTATGCACATCCTTGGTTTTAGTATATCTATTAATCAAGGCATCTTACAGCTCAAAGGATGTTCTTGAGCAAGCAGATACACAAAAACTCAGTCACAACAATCGACCGAGTCACACGGGCGACGTTAATCAACAGCATCACAACATCTGTCAGTATGTGCAACCATAAGACGCAACCGTCTATTCTTAGCTTAACACTAATTTCTTACGTTGACTTGTGAACCATCTCAGTCCTCACTGTTTAACATCAGAGGATGATCAATGATTCATCTGTAGAGCTCATAAATAGACAATGTGCTCTTAAAAAGGAAAAACAGGAAGTAAAACATTACATTCATGATCTTTTCTTTTTAAAGCAGAAAAAGGTAACTAATGTAATCACAAATCCAATATTATAAACAATTAGAAATAATGTCCTTCAAATTAAAACACAAGTCATTAAAATCAATATTACAGAGTGAAGGAAATATTTTTAAAAATCAAACAACCTTCAAAACTGATTCATTTTCATATTTTACGATGTGAGGCTTCACAGATGACAGAAACCTTAAAAAGATTCCCCTCTTTTTGTTACTATGGCACTACTACTCCTCTGCAACAATTCAATTCAACAAGAAAACAAAGTCTTACACTATGAGACTGTAAATTCTGCTTTGGATACATTTCACGGAGAAAAAAGACCATCATTTCCATTAAAAGCACAAAATCATTGACCAGTATGATTAGGAAAACACGTCCCATGTTCCTTAGAAACTTATCCTTTAACAGCAGTCGTTAAATGAAAAAATCTGCTCTATTGTTACATGTTGAGATAACAATACCTAAAAGTCAGTACTGAATCGCAGACTACAGTACAAAGACAGGCAGGATGAGGAGCTGTTTAGGTCGTAACGATGATCAAGCCACCAAGCACGAAGACATGAAAATACTTTTCCTTGTCATCGTCTTTATGCTGCCTGCTGACCTATTTTAACATCAACAGGTTTGTAAACGGTTTGTATTTCTGACATTCTCCCTTATCACACGAATACCGCTTTTGTATTTTTGAATTTTACAAGTGTATCAGACTTGAGAAGCATTCAGAAAGACGTTCAGTTCAAAAGGAACCCAGACTTGCACAAATTCTACAATAGATTCAGTAGAGCAAACTTTTATGACCTACAGGCAGAAGGCCATGAAAAACACTCGGTCAAGTAAATGAAAGAATAATAACAGTGAGGAAAAAAAATGACATTGTGAAATATGGTTTTGTAATAATACTAATAAAAATTGTGGGATATAATGATCCGGAGGCTTTGGGCACGTTGAAAAAGGCTAGAAAAACAGACTTGTGTCTGACAGTCTACGAGGTCTGCCTCTGGCTGTGGAAATATCCCTGACTGCTTGGCAGGGCCTCTGACTGCTGTTTCAGCCACTATCTTAATTCTCTCCTCTAACATGTGTAGGAAATTTACTGCTTCATTTCATCTTGTCACAAAGGAGCACTCTGCACCTGGCTTTCCCCCTTCCTCCGTCCACCGCTTGCTCCCTCGTCTCTCCTCCCTCTTCAGGAGAGTCTTGAAACTAATGAGTTATGTTGAGTGAGACAGAAGCTCTTATCAAGCCTGTCACTGGCCCAGGGGCTTTTTTTCGTTCAGTGAGATAAGACAAATCAACATGAGAAATTTGGCTGTTACTTCAATGTACTGTAAAAAATCTTCCTGGAGGGGAGCAGATTGTGCCTCAAACCACAGCTGAAGAAGAGCTGTTAATCCAGTAAGACTTTTACCTTCACAATGTTTGCCGTCCCCTTTATAGCCCGACTTGCAGATACATTTGTATGACTTGAGGGTGTTCTGGCAGATGGCATCGATGCTACAGTTGTCAAGCGCCTCCGCACACTCATCCACATCTAGAAAAAGAGGAAAGAGAGAGGGAATGGTTAGATAATGAAGCTGAAATGGTCCATATGATGGCGTCATTGCAAGCCCACAAAACACAGATACGGGTAATCGATCCATCGACTTGATTGTGCAACATTTGAACACTCAATAAATCACTAAATACCAAGACCCAGAAACAACAGTGACAATTTCAAATGTATTCCAGTACCCACTTAACTGGACATTAAAAACAGGTCAAAAAAGAAATAATGAATACAAATAATGAGCGTTTTTCGAGAACAAATAATATCCGGGTTAAATGTGAGCATCTGTATTTGTTGTGAAGGAAAATCCTTGTTGATTAGCAGACTGAAGTCATTATTTCAATCAAAAAATATTTTTCTAAAGCTTAATTCTGGCGATCTTCTGAATATAGTTTACTGATGACTAATAAATACAGCAAATTCTCATCAATTTCTGGCTTAAGTTAACAACTTCCAATTAGCGGCACCCACTTCCGGTGGGATACAGGGAATATAGTCGGTTGAACCGGCACACATACAGATAATGGCGTACTCCTTCACTGCTACTTAAAATCAAAGTCATTAGGATTCATCCTGTGTCGACCATGAATGTCTAATTTTCATGACAAGATATCCCAGTCTGGAAGAAAGTGGTGGACCAACAGACAGGCTGACATGATGATAGCAAAGCCATAACCAGTTAAATCTTGTAAAACAGAAAAACAAAACAAGCAGCCTTCACGCAGCTGAACAACACATTTCAGCTTTTAAAAGGAATCGTAGCCTACAGCATGACTGAAATCTGGATTTTGAAGCCCAGACTAACCTCCAAAATTCATGCTCGACTAGTTCTCATCGCTCCGAGGAACAGATATGGGCAGAGATAAAATAGCTCAGTATTAAGATAGCTGTTGTGTAACTGCTGGATGGGGAGAATTTGAAAAGATAAGGATGGAAATGGATTTAACCAGAAGCATGATCAGGTTTGCCTTATGGAGCCCCTAATCCCACCAAATCCCAGTTAACTAGCCCAGGTGTTTAGGATTACCCTCCTGCACACTGGGGAAGGGCAGCTTAACAAGGTTTACATAGCTTCCAATATCCACTCTTATCACAAACCCTCTGCAGGAGCCGGCTGATCCCAATGGGAAATAACCTGCAACCTAAACCCCTAAGCTTAGCGTATTGGCTATATCTGCCTAGTCTTGGAGGACATGAATTCTGATGTGGAAAGGAGGACAGTGACAGCGTGGAATGCATAAAACTCTGTGGAAAAGCAGAACCGCAAAATTGAACCCAACATACCCAACACAAGAGTTCAGAAGACCTTTAGGCAAACATCTTGGAAAGATAACAACATAAGTTTATTAAGGCTGGTGTTACAGTCCAGTATTCATACCAACCCTAACCCTGCTGTCAGCTGTGTGAGTTTCACAGAGTTTGCATTGAGGTTCCAGTGATACTAAATAATGGTGTGAAGAGTATACCGTGTCTGAATCAAGTCAATACAGATGGTATAGATATAATATATCGGTATATTTGTGCTAAATGCTAATTTAAGCATGTTATCATGCCTACAATGACAAGTGATAGCAAAAATAAACCTGAACTTTTGTTCCAGTAGTAACCAATTTTTTTTAAAACCAGACAATGAAATCTGAAATGAGGCGGATAAATATTTAGCCCTGATGCATGAGCTTTATGGTACATTATCACTTGATGGACATGCCATTAGGCAGTGTCCTGATAGATGTTTGGCAGGTGCATTGAAGCTACACTCTACTGCAACCACACCAACACTGGCTGCACCTGATTGGACGAACACTGTCACTTGTGGTCTGCTCCTGAATTTCAAACCAGACCAAGACTGCAGCTCGTTTGGAAAATCTCTCTTATATCATAAAATAATTCACCAAAATGCGTTTCTGAAAACATCTGAGGCAAAAAATAAAAGCTGTGCATTTGTGAATCAGTCTATATTTTACATTTTACATTTTTTAAGGCGTTTCCAGAGTCGGCAGCAATCGAGGGGCAGCAATAGAGAGACGACTATATCGTGCAAACAAGATCACAGCCAAAAAGCCGGAAAATGACTTTGGTGTTTCTTACAGATATGGAATGAAATAATTACGATGACCTAAGTTCCAAACGGATGCCATTTTGTCAAAGAATATGCAGAGAAGGAACCAAAAAAAGCTAGTACTTGTTTTCTTCGTTGGCTGAGTTAGCTGACATGAGGAGTGAGTTTGGTTAGCGTTAGGTTAAGAAAATCAATGTAAGCCCATCAGAGGCAGAAGAGGGCAGGTCATGCCTCCACCATCCTGGATAAAGAATATTTTTGTGAACAAATCAGTACAAATTGGAACAAAAAAAAATCTCAGTTGAATGCAAATGTAATGTAATGTAATGTAGCAGAATACAATGTAGGAGATCTGCAGAAACTGAACTTAAGATTTCATACTGAATACAAAATTTAACAACGATGAACAATAAAAATGAACTATCCAATTTTAAGTCCTATGAACTGAACTTTTCACTTCAGTCAACCTCTGTAGACTACCATTGTACAAACTTTCATTCTAAAGCCAAAGAGACCAACATTACTTTCCACGTTTCCAAGAGACATGCTAGCTTCGAGACAGCGTATTAAATGTCTGAGTCTGGTTTCTAAGCTTAAAAATAGCAAACACATAGTCATGGCAGCAACACAGGGCTGTCCAAATAAGGTGATACCAGCTAAGGTTTCTTCCAATAGTACCATCATTCCTGTAATGATTTGTCAGGTTTTCGTTTCTGTGCAACATTCGGTAATGAATATAGCACCTGGGACAGTTATGGCCCCTGTCTCGCTAAGTTTCCACAAAGCCATTTAGTGATGCAGGAGCTCCCCGAGCCCAGTATTGATTTATATTATGTGAGAACAATATGAATTCTCCTGAGGAGCAGCCAGGGCCCTTTCTCCTTACAGACAGGATAAGAGCAGGAGTGGCCGTGTGAGGAAGTGTTTTTCAATAGACGAGGCATTAATCACAACAAAATATCTATCTTACTGTCAGGTTTCCTTGTGCCAAGTCTCTGTAGCAATTAATATTCATTATGACAGAAACTCAAAGAACACCTCTTTTCATCATGTTATTAATGTTACCGTTTGGAGCATCAGTTCACTTTATCTTTCACGTCTGCAAAGTTGTCGACTCTCACTCTTTCACTTGAACACACAGTCTCAGGCTCCCAAACACACTTTTGAAAAAACACGCCTGAAGTCGGAAACTCCAATTAGGATTCAAAGATTGACAGCGTAACACACCGGCTGAGGTTATGTGAGTGTGATATTCTCCAGAGGGAAGAAATTAAAATACATATATACAAAAAGTGCAAAAGAAAACCTGCCAATTATATATCTTTCTTTCAGCACAACTATGTTTGATGTTGTGATTGCTCCAGGCCATTGTTGAGTAAAAATGAGCAGCACCAGATATCGCTGTAAGTATCTCTGGCATGTAACTGCCATGTTTTGATACATAATGACTTCGGTGCAATTTAATTTGATGACAGAGAGCAGCTTGCTATGCATTTAGGGTCTAAAACAAACAAAACAGCCTCTATGCTTGGTAAAAAACCACGTAAAGCGGTCAAATTATGTAACAGGCTGCACAGAAGCTGCTCCCACATTGCCGTCATATCTTTTAAGTTTGGCAAGTCTGCCCTACAACTACATCTTTGTGCAAAAACATTACTCATAACAAGTACAGTTAGAGCAGCAGCTAATGATAAAAAAAAATAATGTGAGAAACCAATTAACAAAGATCTATAAATAAGGGGTGGGGGATATACTGGGTTCTTCACCAGAGTCAGGCTAGGCCGTGGCATGGATTTAACAAGTCGCCATTATCGTCATAAGTGTTTTAGCCCAGTTAAAATAATGTGCTTTACAATGGCAGCTAGGGTGCTGAACATGTACTCATAGAACCGGAGTTACATCCTACAACCACAACAACTTTTCCTTGCTAATGGCGACTTCGTTAACGTGCTAACGGCAAAAACAAAGCACCCCAATTTCTCTGCTACTGCAGTAACCAACACAAACGTTTTTATCTACTCAAACCTTCTGAGGAAGTCAAGACCCTGTTGTAATATCTCCCGTAACAACTGGAAACTCATACAGGCTAGGTGTGCACTAACTATTTTACTGCTTTCTCAGCGAGGGCCAGCAACGTATAAAGCAGGATATGCAGTTACGGTTCAAGCCTCGAAACTGTTTTATCAATGCTGTCTCAGTAGCATGCTGGAACGTTGGCGTAGAATCATGTCTGAGTGGCGTATCGCTTTTATTTTAGCAATAACGTGATATAATGCTGATACGATAAAGTTTCACAAGAAAAAAATACCATGGTAAAAATTTCAGGTCATATCGCCAAAACCCAGTGAGACAAGTAAACTGTGATGATCAAACACAAATGCCAAATGACCCATCCCACATTCCCGCTGCTTTTGGTGTGAGCTTCACAAAATGAAATGCATACAAATCATGAAATCCTGGCCCACAAACTACAATAGTCCATCTTCATCAAAGCACTGTTTAGAAAACCCACCCATAAAAGTTACTGGGAGCACTCCAACAGACACATGAACAACAAGAGCTAAATGTGCTGGTCTTGTTGGAAACACAACATGACTTTGCCATGGAAATAAACATGTCAGAGTCAATACATCCCTCCCTTCAGTCCAGAGGACGATCCTCTGAACGCTCAAGGACAAAAAAAAACAACCATGTATCGTGTTCAGAAATACTGCCCTAGTAATTGACTCATGCCCAACATGAAAAGATTGTGTTTTTCATTGAGAGTCTCTTTCATTCTTTTGTGTTGAAGGAATCACAGTTGTTAGGAACAAGTTAAGGCAGCTGAGGATGAAGCTGGCGCTTTGAGACAAGGATGAATAAACAAAGTCAGAACAACAAAAGCTAAGAAGAAAGAGATGTTGGGCAACACTCAGATGTTTAAGCAGTTTCCTCTGGGGGAGTGTGTCATTTTGAATATCGCTGCTGTTGTAGATCTCCTCTGGTTTATGCACTTAGAGCATATTAAAGCCACAAATAGCTTGAGTCTGTGTTTGAACCCACTGACATTCTCAGAAGATTGAATTCAATGATTTTGTCGGATTAAAACAAGTCGTACCATAAGGAAGCATGTTCTAAACTTCTAAATCCCTAAATGCATTGCCTCTTGCTCTTGATTCTGAAAAACAGACTTTTTATTTTGGGAGGGTGGAGGTAGGAGGGATAGGTGGGCATATAAAAGGGATTTATTCTGATTGCATTCAGGTTTGGGGGATGAAACATTCTTAAATCCTCAGAGGTGGTTATTAGGAAAGTTACTCTGAAAAGCCATTAGTCCATTTATTCCAAAGTAGTCTCTATATGCAAGTCAGAGCTACCGGCTAAGGGCAGCTGGCCGTGGAGGTGAGACCTTGTCAGAGGTGGCTTTCCTCTCTGATTTATGGGACGGTTCTGGGATAAGCAGGGTATTTAGCCAGGCCGGCTGGTGGGGGTGTTAGCAGGAATAAGACTCAGAGGGGAGAGTGCGAGTGTGTGGGAGAACTGTAGAGCCGAAGGTGTGTAGTTCAAACATAGGGTAATGTTTACTTTGAGTGTTGAGACCCTCGCTGTTTGCTTTGCCCCAAACCTGCCCCCCTCCAACCCATCACCTTTCCTTCAGATACAGAAATAGACTTGAGTGGAGCTGGGACACCCATAGGTGTAGCTTTACTCACGCTGCCAGCAGCGGACTTCAAAATAAAAGTTTAAAAAAATACGGACCAAGAAATGCGTTCAGTCTACGGGAGCAGCTCAGTATTCAGCTGCGTTTTTCCTGACAGAATGATTTGGTACGAGGTTTCACATTAGAGACAAAACATTCCTTGTCGACAGAAGCATTTTCAGATGAAATCCTTCATTTTCATGAGCTCCTTGTGGCAGAAGAGGAAGGGTGCTGGGTTCAGTTCCATAAAAAGGTGTTCTTGGGATCACAGTGTTTGTTATACTGTGTGTAATTACAAAGGAACATGTATTGTAATTATCCATCCTAGAACCGCACTTACACTATACTTAGGGTTGTGGTTGAGCAGGATGGGGTTAAGGTCAGGATAATTACTACAGAGCAGCAGAGAGTCTGAATGGCTGTACTGTACAAAAACACACAGTTACGTGTCTTCCTTATATTCACTGCCACATAATGACAGCGGCCGCAACTGACGATTACCTTTTAAGTCAATTAATCTGCTAATGTTGTCTAGTCGATGAAATGTCCAACAAGTAGAGCGCATACCTCCGTTTCATGGACATCCGTTCAGTAGATTTTGTGTAATCCTGCTGACAATCCAATCAATCAACAACCGGACAAACAATTGAAAACATAACCTCCTAAAGGCCAAAGAGGCATCTTCAAATAGCTTCTTTTGACCAACCAACAGGACGCGGTCACTCAAGATAATGCACAGACCTCGTTGTCAGCAATTACAACCGATATATCTCTTAAACTCAACAAGTCACGACCAACAAAATCAGCAGCACATTTATGCAAATAATGAACATACTGCCATAATCCTCAGAGTGTGCTTGAGTCGTTCTTTTAATATGTAACGTATGTACAACCACATCAACACAATAAAATTAGCAAATAGTGCTACATATGCTACATATGAATGTAATGTGGCGCGTCTCCGTGGTTGTGGAGAGGACAGGAACTATGGCTGCTCGTTGCAACAATATCACAGCACACTGTGAAAATGTCGCAGGTTTTCGAGTTGTGCAGGGCAGCAGACGGACCAACCTCCCACCCCCCCAAAAAAAAAAAAAATGGTTTTGATGAAATGCAGACGTCAACATTAACTCAAAATTTAGCATCCCTCCTCCCCCTCTCGCCTAGATCCCCTTCAGCTAATGAAGGGACACTCTGTTGGCTGTCCAGCAAGCCTCTAAAAAGTTGTGAATAAAAATATCAACTGCTTCCATTCGGGATATTTACACTCATCCTTCACACACTCTAAATGTTTAGGAATCATGACCACTGACTGATCCTGTGCTTTCAGAGACTGTGATCACAGCTTCAAAAAACCCCGGTCCCTCCCTGCTTATGTCCACCAACCATGAAGCCTCAGAGCAACCTGGAGCGAAGGGAAAACGAAGAGGAACATGCAAGCTGATTTCAAGGAGGGCGGCATCATGTTAACAAGCCTAAAAAGAAACAGGGGTTTTTTTTACTGTCAATTTTCAGTTCATTACTCAGTACTACTCAGCATTTAACACTAGTTTTATAATGTCCCGTAGTCAGTTTCCAAAAGTTTGATGATGTAATCAAATGAAAGATGCTTTTTGAGTTATGTTATGGGAAAAGTTGGATTTTGTGGTTTAAAGTGTGACCCATACTAGCGAAGTCAGAATATCTTGACTTCTGCTGGAGATGCTGTTTTTTGATCATTGATCTTTAATGTTTCTTGTGAGCAGACCTACATTAACAGTTGGCCTATTTGATATATTTATTATGCATCCATTTAATTTTCAGTACAACAAACATTACAGGAGCAAATCGTGGAAATAGTAATGCCGTTATCCTCTATATTGTTTCGTAAACACATTTTCGCTCGGCTTCTTCAGTCCCGAATAAAAATGTGCCGCATTAAAGTTTTACTCTACAAATGTCTGCCTCTGTATTTCGCAAACACTGATAAATAATGGACGTGTATTTTGGCTTGTGTCATTACAACAGTTCCACTAACTCCAACCAACACATACACGATCTTTGTATCTTCCCTTTGCAATCTG
Source organism: Diplodus sargus (assembly GCA_903131615.1). Taxonomy (NCBI): domain Eukaryota; kingdom Metazoa; phylum Chordata; class Actinopteri; order Spariformes; family Sparidae; genus Diplodus; species Diplodus sargus. Next base: position 12,161,340 of record CAEMYA010000044.1, on the reverse strand, counting down.
TTGACGCCTGCGTGAGCATTCTACAGCGTGTGCTTTCCAACAAAACTGACAGTGACAATGATGAGCCTTGAGACTGCGGAGTAAAAAGAGCAACTCGACTCACCTGGCGTCATTCATAAAACATTTCTCAGCCTCAAACTCTCTGAATAAATAATGGACATTCTCTGTGATTTTGATCAGAGACTGAGCATCTGGTGCTGTGCCTTCCCGCTTAGCATGTGTGGCCTTAATAGACTATGACTCACAGACCTCCGGACCACCTCCAGAAGAAAAACACTTATTACAGTAATTAAGTGAATCATGGAGTAATACTACCAGCGTGCAGACAGAGGGGCTGACATGACACACTCTTAGTGTTGTGGGTCTAATGCATACCGTGCTCAATAATTGAGCATAACTTGTGACCGTTTCCCATTAGGAGCTGAAGTGACATGAAGTTCATTTGTACCTTTCAAGGGGTTTATTTCACCCTTCTTGGCATGTGTCCTCCACTGTTAATGACTTCTTGGCCTCATGCAGCATATTTTATATACAGGAAGGGTGGCACTTAGTCCAGCTGTATACCTTATATTTATACAACCAGAGCTAACTGACATGACACTCTCCCCTCTGCGCACAGCAATTACATTCATTGGTGGTTACTTTAAGCAGATACAGTACCGACTATAAAGATGGCAACATAGCAATTACAGCACAAGTGTGATATTTTTAGTTGTTTCCTGTCAAACTGAGGTATAAAGTGAATGGTTCTCTGTGTAAGCTGTGAAGCAGGCATTAACTACTGAAGGCTCAGAAATGTGAAGTTCAGCCAGCTGGAACTGACTGGATGTGGGCTTCATTTAAATTGCTGTGAGACAGCACAATCACTTAATGTAAACATTTCACTCATGCAGGCGTATCAAGTGTTTAATGGCCCCCCTCATTACTGCTACTACTGTACTTCAATCAGACTGCGCGAGGGGACTCCGGGGAAGAAAAAATGAGGTTCTGAAGAAGAAGAAATGTAAAAGTTACATTTGGGCAACATTTTTTGGACTACTGAAATATTTGCCACTGAAACCACATTCAATTTATTCAATCAGACATTAAGAATAATTTAATATTTGCAGCTTTACTTTGCCATTTAATAATAAATGAAGAGCCTTTGGGTTTTTGACTGTTTGTTGAACAAAGGAAGCAATTTTAAGACATTAATATGGACTCTGGGAAGCTCTGTTGAGCACTTTTCAGTTTTCGTTTTGACAATTTATAGAAAAATTTATAGACTAAACCACAGATTAATCAATAAGAAAAAATAATTGTTAGTTGCAGCCCTAACAATGCAAGTTCTAATAAAATAAATCTATGAAGCTGAGAGAAAAGACTGTCCATATTCTGGCAGCGCCCAAGCTGACTACTTTAACGTCTTTAAAGGGGCACTGGAATTTCTGTGTTGTGTTGGTTTATGTACGTACTCCATTTCCAAACTAACGTTAGCTACTGTTGCTCTTTGTTAGCAGGGCCGAGAGAGGCACTGAGACGAGGCACTCAGGAACGTGCACGAAGTCGCGTGAAATCCACAGTGCAGCATCTTTAAGCAACCTAAACACATCGTCCGCAGGCTTGTACAGGCAACCAAGAGAGACAGGGAATGTCTCATTTTCTAAAATGTAAACGTAAAGTAAATAATATGTAAATTGCTACAAATCGTCACATTGACCCTGTTTAATGTCAACACCCAGATATATTGAGTTTATGTACGACCAATAAACCATCAGTTCCCCACATTTAAAAAAGCATGTGTTTGACATTTTTGGTTGAAAAGCTGCAATAGTTGTAACTTTTTGTTTTCACTTCAGTTTCTAATTTGATGCCCCAATGATAATGATTATGATGATGATTGTTATTATAATAGTTGAAAACTGCTATTGTGCTGTCATTACAACCTGGCAAATGACAGGGATCGCAGCACTACTAGTCATTTCTAACCTATCAATGCCTCAGTTTGTCGTCATTCTGCTGCATACTTTCCTGAAAAACCTTGTTGAAAATCATCTCCTGAATTATAGAATATATTCAAAGTGTATCCTGTAATTAAACCCTGCAGCACCACGTCATGTCTGGCACCTCTAAATAGTTTTTTTATAATTACAAAACTGTAATCGTGTGGACGTTTTGTATTATTCAAACCAGGTTTAAAGGCTGATGCAAATGCTTCTTACTCCCAATTATCCATCAACAGACACCCACTCACCTGAACTGCTAGTTGATGCACAGCATGTCACTGTCGGTTCATCGCAAGGAAGCGCTTGTAATTATGTGGTTTCCATTAAATTTGAAATCACATTTTCACACTGAAGAAAATCGCATAAATAGCTTTTCTGTTCATTTGGCCATAAAATGTGGTTTTCCTGAAATATTTTCAAGACACCTGGCTAATGGAATAATCCATTTAAACCTGTGTATAACACACATGTCAACTATAGTAATACTTCAGTGGCCCTTTTTTCACAGCGTCTCCGCATTATCTCCGGAGAGGTGGTTCGCAAATTCTCCGCCAATGGTGATTCACACAGAGCGAAGCATCTCCGCCGTACCGCCGTGTAATTTACACAGAGAGCCGGCGCTGTGGCTCCTAAAGAGGCGCTACGGTACACGTCATGTTGATGACGTCGGTGGAAAGTGACAAAGTTACTTTTTCATGCTAAATTACATAATTACATAATCATCATGTATGTCACCATCAACAGGACGCTGTCTGACTCCCTCACTTGCGGGGATGGAGGCCGTTTTCTGGGGGAAAGTTCCTCGAAGTCTCGGTCGGGAGGGCTGACAATCGCGGTGATTTATTTTCATCACAAACACTCGGTGAGTTAAAGTGTTTTGCCGGTGACAGACGCTGTTTTTCGGGCAGAAATGTGACGAAGAGTCAGGTAGGACGGGCGGGAGGACAGAAGCTTCTCCAGTACAGCTGTGGTATTTGTTTTCCTCATATAAGTTGCCAAAGACAGTTACAACTACTACGTTACTTTTGTTTGGTCCTGTAACGTTCTTTGTGGGACATTTCTCTGTATTTAGTTGAGTGAAGGACCTGTGCAGTTATCAGACTGTCAGACCGACACGCCCTCGCTCCGCGCCTCCGGCTTATCCGTTCACACTGGGGCGGTTCACCAATAACGCGGCCCTGATACTACCTCCAGAGGCGGATCAGCGCCGGAGCGATATTTCACCCCTCTCCGCATCTGAAACTTTCACATAGAGGAGGGTGCGGAGAATTGGTGCAGGATCCCTGCATGCAAACGTCAGTGTGAATGGGGCTACTGTCACTGTTGTGAACAATCAGTGATTAGTTGATTAATCGAATGGTTGATCAACAAAAAATAAGCTGCAACTATTATGATGGTAAGGTAAAAAATGCCCAAATTCCCCATCTCTAGCTTGTCAAATTTAAATATTTTCTCGCTGTATTCGTCTTGTGTGATTATAAACTAAATATATTTGTGTTTTGGACTGTTGGCCAGATAAAACAAGATGTTTCAAAGGCCTCTGGGAACTTGTGATTGGCATTTTTTGCTACTTGCTGATTTATAGTCGGTTAATAGAGAAAATAATCATAGATTCATGTTTATTGAAAATAATCCTTCGCTGTGGCCCTGAATGCCTGCATGGTGGATGGTATAATGATTTAGAACAAAAGAGCACAGCCACTACTTGATGTATGAGCTATTACAGTCCGCAGTAAATATATATATGGAGTTCACCGCGGGTGATTAAATACTGCAGAGGGTCATATGGTTTTTCCCATGCCTCTGTCCATTGAGGAAGTCTCAAATTCGTCAGTGAAGTCATCCCTCTTTGTACCCAGAATGCATTGGCCATAACCCACCAAATAAATAACTTGGCTTTTTTCATCTGGATTCCTTGATGTATTGGGTTGGATTTTTCCATTACTAAGCAGAATAAGAGCATTTCCTTTCACTTCCAGCAGTCTCTAAAGCTGGCGCTCACCATCAGGAATGTAAACACACACAGTCTGTAAACAAGGCTCTCTCTGACCCCCAACCCCCTTCTGACAACGCTGACCACCGCAGACCAGCCTAATGACGTCCCTCGCTGACCCCCCTCCCGAAACTCTCAAAGAGAGACGCAGCCCCATTATTCAGCCGAGAGGTCACAGGAGGGAGCGGGGAAGAGGGTAAAGAGGAGGAAGGACGGTGTAGAGTCAGCCATGGAGAAAGAAAATACAGAGGGGTGAGATGACAGTCCCACTGATATCTTCTACTGAGTCACTGTATCCCCAATCAGTGAGCAATGGAACAGAAAAACAAATGTGGGCTCTGTGGTGGGGGGTTAGAGGATTAATGATCTAAGACCCGCTGCAGCTGGCTGAGGGACGGCACTGAGGTTCCTCGGCGAGCCATCAGCACTTGTGAAAGGGGGGCTCTAGAGGTGAGTTTAAGACTGGGGGGGGTCAGAGTGCCGTCAACACTGACTCCATCCTCCCCCGAAACCAACAGGGATGTTGTCAGCACAGTGCTGCATCTGCACAGAGAACAAAGGCCACTGACAGGGTGAGAGGGAAAGAGAGATGGGAGCAGGAGAGAGTTTTCTAATTTTAACCACAATGCCACAGTTGAGAGAAGCATCACGGGCCTCATTTGGAACATATTGTTCAGATTAAAGCCTCGATAAATAAACAAGCTCCAAACAAGCCCTGCGCTCCTTTCTCCTGAATGTGAGGGGTTTGACACTGATGTTGCATACAGAGAAGTCGCCCTTATGTGCTCAGGAAAAAGTTTAGAGCGATTTAAACAACACTTTTTTTTTTTTTCACTTCCTCTGTCGCACATGAAATCTACAGCTTTGTCAGCCCTGCAACCATTCTAAATGAGGTGACAAATTGTGGTCACAAGGGCCTCGCTAGCTGCTGATAAAGTGATTTTCTGCTTGAGGAAGGCAGAATAGGTACCGTGGCAGAGGGATCTCAACAGCTGATGGGTCCCTCTGGGGAGTGACAGGGAATCTGCAGAGTGCACAGGTCCGTCTTGTTTGGCTGTGACCTAACATTTGTATCGCATACAAAATGTGTAAAACAGAGCTATGGTTCAAATTCAGTATAAACCTGCAGATGATGAAGCAGCTGTTAAACAAATATAACTGGGTGTAAAATGAAGGAGAAACAGAAATGATGATCGTACTCTGCAATCACTGATAGATCGCATTTATAAGTCTTTACAAGAATTTGGGCAATACAAAAATTGCTTTTTGAGAATTAGATGAGAGGATTAATACCACTCTCGTATCTGTCAGTTAAATATGACACTACAGCCAGCAACCGGTTAGCTTAGATTTAGCATAGCATCAAGACTGGAAATGGGTAAACAGCTCTGTTGAAAGGTTACAAAATGTACCTACCGGCATCTCTAAAGTTCAGCAATCAACTCACTACATCATTACATGTTTATCATATCATTTGTTTGACTCATAAATGGGTCAAATGAATAACCTGGAGCCCTGGAGACTGCAAGTTAACGTATGTAAATTACAAAAAGCAAGTCATGTAAGTGACAAGATTAAAGGTAGTAATATTAACCCAAGAAATAATCATTTCTTAAACCTAACCAAGTAGTTATTTTCTGCCTAAACCTAACAAACTATTCATTTTTGCCTAAACCGAACCAAGTAGTTTTAGTGCCTACACCTAACCAAGTAGTTTTTGTGTATAAATAATAAAGTTATTGCTAACTTGGGCACGGAGCCCTTTAAACTGACGCTTGGGGAGTGGTGGGGTAAAAAGTCATAGTTTGGAACTTAAGGCCACGCCCAGCTGCCGATTTGACAAGTTAGAACATGTTGAGATCGGCACTGATCTTCTTATCTGACTCCCGGCCTGAAAGTGAATCAGCGTATTTCCCAAACTATTCCTTTAAATGAATGCAGGTAACCCCTTTAGGTGACGCTGATGAATTATTCTATCCTGAATAGAAAAGCAGCACTAAAACTTTATCCTGCACCTTGCAATGATAACCTATTTCTCAGACGCTCTAGCAAATATGAAGCTCATTACAGAAAAGGGAAATTACCAGGGGGAATAGATTGATAAAATGATAATCACTTGGAAAGGGCACTTGCGAGCGAGGAAGTCAAATTTCTTCGGGCCAGAATCTTTGACACTCTGTTGCAGAGAGGAAAATGTCTTGGTTTTACATTCCAGCGGTCAGGATGAAAGTGAGCAACTGTCCAGAACGAAGGCCCACTGAATCGCCTTGGGTCACTGCTTGTGCCAGACAGCTTCGCCTTAACATGTGCCTGTAAACAGGGTACTCAGTCTGTATGAGGCTGCTGCCCTGAAACTAAACTAAAAATGTTTGTATCAAGCTGCAGCTTGGACTCACTAGGGGCCACAGAGGTAGGATAAAATAGGCACAATAAACCTGTTAGTCGTTTTTAAGGGATTCGCTATCTACAGTTTAATGAAGCCTCATTTTGGGAAGTGAAAGCACCTCTGCCTGCTAAGTACAATCATTAATATCACGTCTCAAATCACTCATCACAGCCATAGACGTTCAGTCGTCCTCACAACACTCCCACAGATCAAAGTCGTTTTCGTGATTCATACCGCTTTGCTCTTGGACAGCATTGTTATCAAGCGTTTTCACCACTCAAGTAATGCCAAGATAATAATCTCTCTAGTCTCTCGGCTGCTCTGTAACAACATGTACAGTGGTATTGGAGCACCACTTGTCAGGCACATGCTTTCTTGAGAGTGTCTGCTGAGTGGTAAAGTGAAGCTGGATAGATCCCCTCCACCCACTCATCAGCGGGTGACCGAAGGCTACCCCGAGGCCCAACCTGCCTCAGAGACTCTGATCATAACGAGAACACAACTTATCTGACACTGCAACCGTGGTGCAGAGAGAGAAAAAGACAGACTGAGACAAATTCGGCTCTTATCTTCACCACAGAGTACTTTTTGTTTGGAGTAAAAAGGCATTTACAGGTTAGGAGCTCGGCTGCTTTAATTGGGTTTTGGGTAAACCCTCCACTGTCTGTCACATTGGATGCCATGAAAGCGCCAAAAAAAACCAGGGAACAGTAGAAAGCAGCGTGGCAGACAGTGACATTGTTACTGGTAACTTTTTTCGCATGTCTTCAGTCTCACTTTTAAACGGCAACTGGATGATGATCAAGCGCTTTTCAAAAATTGTTAACTACCAATGTCTGGAACTTCAATGCACAAACATTAAATCGTTCATCTGAGTGCCCGTGTCTGTGTCATGTTTCCATCACTGCTGATCAGAGCTGGAGTCGATAAACACCCGTGAGTGCAGCAGAGACATTTGATCTTGGAATGGATGCTGACTGAGCCCTTTACCACTGAAGACAAAAGCCAGATGTTAGTGGGTGTTAGTGGGTTTTATGTCCAGTTTGAAGGGAGAAATAGTGAGATGTAACGTAGAAATTAAAGGGGTGACATGTCTCTAGTGCTGGGCATGTATGGATACTATATTGTCACTGTCTTATGAGACTATATATCATCTTAGATTTTAGATTGGTAATTTACCAATAGTCATCCGTACAATACTGCTGTATCCATATGAAGGTATGTGTGGTGGTATGTGGTCAAAAATATTGTTATACTTCTTGTCTAGCATTTATGAAGTGCTTTTGGACAGATTTCAAAATATTGAGACACATATCATGTGCAACACCTTCTCACCCCCAACTTATCAAACACAACAGCTTGATCAGTGGCCTTCAGGTTCAAAATTAGACGCTCTACCTCCGCCTCTAGCACAGTTCTGCACGTGAAGGCCTCCTTGGTCAAGTCAGCAATAATACGTGACATGCAACCTTTCATTAGACTTTCAAAATAGAGCTTGCTGACAACCATACAGTTTATATATTATGATATATTACTTTTGATACTTGTGACTTTCGAGCTGTTATTAACATTCTTAAATAGTTGCCGTTTCGTTAGGCACATATACTACTTGGTTGATTTAGGCTTCACAACTGATTGGTCAAGTTTAGGAGATCATACTTTGGGTTAAAATAACTACTTTCCGTGTCGTAACTTTTGTAACGAATGTGACGTAAGAGACATAAATCAAGTCACGTAACGTCATTTTGCTTACCTAAGTTAACCTACTTATGTAACATAACCAAAAAACAAATGACTCTTAATTCTTGGTCACAAATGTGATAGAACAACCAGGCATTGTAAGGAAAGTCCAGGGTTGTATCACCCATCCAACCACTCCCCAACTCAGACTACTCCGGTATTTATCCTACTGCACTAGAGGGGCGCTTCAAGCAGTGATACAAGAAGGGTACCTACTGCGTCAAACCTAGAAGAGTAGTGTCACTGACCAGGCTGTCATATTTGGCCTGTTGGGAATGAAAACAGGCAGATCAAGTATCGTGTTACAGCCCATATCACCCAGTTCTACCTGTCACTTTGGTCAATAAGTGATCAAAACATCAATGTTCTGCTTTGTAATGTCCTTAACTTCTCAAAGTCACATGGGAAGAAGATTTTTTTTTTTTCCAGCTGACCTGAATACATCTTGCATACGCCAGCTGTTAAATATGACTTTGCCAAAAAATTGTGCTCCAGTACCTTGGCAGACAAATGGGGACTTTTGCATCTACTTGTTTTAAGGTGCATCAAGTCTCTTGGCGGATAAATATAACAGACCAACACCACTGCAGGAGCAGCTCGGGACTCAGAAGCAACGCACAGAGAAACGAGAATGAAGGTGATGAACTGGCCGTGGTCATTCACAGAAATAGTGCCAAAATTTCTGTCCGTCCGTCTGTCTGCCTGTCCTTTTGTTCCCTCACTACGTCTTCGTGCTAAACAGAAAACATTCAGGAGAAGTTCAAGGCCAAAGGGATCGGCAGAAATAAAAGCCCCATTTAAATGGTTCTTTTATGTGGCTTCACAAACAGTTTCAAAGAACCGTCTGAATTCACAGACACAGCCCATACACTCTCTCACTGTCCCAATTACACAAGAGCATACGCTGACACTTCCATGCTTACACAGACCTGCAACATATCCAGCTGTCTATCAAGTCACAAAAGCGGGCTGGACAGGACTGGAGAAAGTGGCGAAGGGGACAGAGGATAGCTGTGCACAACTTATTTGTTTGCGACAAATATAAATAGCACAGGGGCTGACAGCGAGCTTTTCTGACACTGTGGGTGTAATGCAGTCGTTGCTTGTGGCTGACAGAGAAAAAGCACGGCTACTTCATTAAGTGCAAAGGAAAGGAAGCGAGGACAAAGCAAACAAAGCAAGAGTTGGGTGAAAAAAAAGGAAAAAAAAGGAAAGGGGTGAGTGAGTGTTGGGGGTGGGTGGTGGTGGTGGTGGTGGTGGTGGAGGGTGATTTCTTCTTCCTTTCCATCTCGCTCATAGCGGAGACTTGGGCAGCATCTCTAGGTAAGCCTCCCCGTCACTTGGGCCTCATATTGCCAAGGCTGCTCGGTTCCCACAGTGTGTCCGGGCCTGGATCTGGCCTTCCTCCCCGCTAAGGGAGCCCTGCGTCTTTAGACCCCCAGGCCCCGGAGCAGAGGTTACACCAACATAGCCAGCCACAGCAGCATGTCAGCCCCACACCAACCGTTGCCTTGGTGCTGCCGCATTAACGAAGAGCTCCTGACTCTGTGCGAGGGAAAAGTGATTTGCCATGACGTCTGTGTCTCTCCTCTTTCCTTTTCCTCCTCGCTGCTCGCTCACTAAGAAACCTCCTGTCTCGCTGTCCGTCTGTCTCAGCACCCTTAATCTCTCCTGTCTCATTTTTCCCTTCTTTGTCATTCTCTCCACCACATCCTCAACTCTTCCCTCCCTCATTCCTCTGCTCCTTCGCTCTTTTTTTTTTCTTCCCGGAGTAACGACTGATGCCTGAAAACACAGTCCCATGATTAGCCTGACTCTGATGAAAGACAAAGACTTGTCTGCAACATCTGCGTTGAATAAATATTGAGCTGACAAATTGTGCATTTTTTGGAGCCATTGTTCATCTCTCAGTTTCTCCGGCTTTCAAAATTGTTCCCAGCGCGCATACTTGCCAGCGTCACAGAGTTGCCACCGACATCAAACACAATATTTATTTTCAGTTAGGCACAAAATATGCTCACAAATAACTTCGGAGCCAAACACGGATAATGTGTCACTGCAGAGCTGCTCGCCTCGCACTGACAAACACGAACCAGAGGGAGAAAAGCCGATCAGGTGGTCGTCCACGGCATTCCACTTGGTGACCAACAAACAGGTGCATGCCATTACAGACCGACACTCACACAGCAGCATTCCACGCTACAAGGAAGTGTGTAATCGATGTTGTGGAAAATAAAGTGAGAAAAAAGTAGTTCTAATTGCAAAATGTAAATATTGAGTTTTCCCACAAGTGGGGGCAGACCACCCAGGATGCAAAATAGTCCACCCACCCCCTTTCTCCTTTTTGCCTTGTCGACCGCCCGAGAGATGTCTTTTTGTGTGTGCGAAACATCACCGACCACAATCAACACTCACACGGAAACCATGATGTGTCTTTGCATGCAAATACTTCTGGCAGCCCCGGCTTGGCATGTGTATTGTGGGAAAATTAAGTGATGAAAACCTGGAGGAGAAGGGGAAAATTGAGCGTGGAACGCCGCGCCTTTCATGTCCCTGTAAGGTGCCGGAGTTTTTGATTCAGGCTGCCCCCTCTCTGCTCTGAATAATTTCTCACAAGACAAGGGAGCAAGAGGGCAGCCGGCTGAGGCAGGACGGCACTGTAGCTGCAGTGTCTGACACACGAGAGACTCCCTCCTCCGTGTGTGTGTGTGTGTGTGTGTGTGTGTTACAGGCCGGTGTCAAATACTTGTCTGGACTGTGACAAATACCTCCTGCTAGTCTCATCACAATTACCTGCAGGATTAGCTATGAAACATAACTGTTCACGCTGCTCATTCTGTTTGAAGATCAAACACGACAGAGAGAAAGAAAAAAAAAACTCTCGGAGAAACTTAAATTAAGCCTTTTTCTTGTCTTGGAGTCTGTATAAATAGAAGCAACTGAGCACACTGACACAGCAAAATAAGCAATTAAGCGGCTGCAGAATTAAGTCAGGGAGAGTAAACTGATGCATCAAAGTAGCTACAAACTGCACTTTTACCTCAACATTTTGAAGAGAAATCTGCCTTTTTTATAACTTGTTTAAAACACACATTAAATTCAGGTCTAATTCATTCAGACAAGTGCCATCATTAGCAGCCTTTCCACTACTAATTAGGCACCAGCACTTCCCCAGACATCACGAATAAAACGCGTAAAAAGGAGTGGAAAAAAAAGAAGAAGAAAAAGAAGAAGAGGAAGAAGAAGAAGGAGCTATTTTTGGAGTGAAAAACTTACCTTGAGTGGTTTTACTTCCTGAAGCTGACTGTTGGACAAAGACGACCAGGCAGAAGCCTACAAATCCAAGGCTCGCGCGTATCAAAGCGTGCACATACATGTTAACTTTCACTGTAGTTCAACACGAGCACTTTTCTAAGATCTACGATGCGCAGGAGCACATAGGCTTTCAAGGGTGTGTGTGCGTGTGTATGTGTGTGTGTGTGGTATAAAGGTCTCTTGTTATTCCTCTCTGAGCACCCGCTGATAGGACACTGTGCGATCCCCCTCTTTTTTTTCCCTTCTCCCCTCTTTGCGCCTGGCTTATTTGAGTTTCAAGTGAGCGGGGTTGAGGACGGTCCGACAACGCGGAGCGGAGCGGAGGAAGGCTTTTTCTGTTATCATGTTTCGAGCCAGACCGATGTCAATTTAAGAAAGGAGGGAGGGAGAGAGAGAGAGAGAGAGAGAGAGAGAGAGAGAGAGAGAGAGATGGAGCGCGGCGGGGTCTGAAGGGGGAGGAGAGAGGAAGAAGCGTCCGCGCTACGCTCCGGACTCCTCTGCTGCTCCTTCTCCTTCTGCCTGGCCCCCCTCACGGTTTCCTTTTTTTTTTCTTCTTCTTCTTCTTTCGTGTGTGTTAGTTCTGCAGGAATTTACACACAGGTGCTGGTTGAGCTTGAAGGGTGGACCTGGGCTACCCACGTGCGCCCGTGCGGTCACCTGGCACCGGTGCCACCTGCGCAAAAAGAAAGAAAGAAAGACAAAAGAAAGAAAATACAGAGTGGCCAGTCACGTTGGTAAAAAAAAAGCAAAGGCTGAAAGATTGGGACGAGAGGGCGGATGGATTTTTAAATGGCTCAGATGGGAAAAGTAATAGCCTGGAGATTGCGTTTTGTTCCTGTGTGTGAGGCTGCGGTTCACCCGGTCCAGCTAACAAACCAATACGCGCCCATTTTCATGGGTGTAGCTTTGATGCGGGGATGTCTGCTGTGTCACTGATGGATGATTAATAATCTCATCAGAAAAGCACATTTAGAAAATGAACATCAAAAATCCTAATTTTTTTTTTTTTACAGGAATTTCTGACATGATTCTAGAGAAAATTGTTTTAATGGAAGGGGAAATAATTAGACTCCCCTCCTTTGCCCACTGAAGGGAGTTCAAATGTCGACTGTCAATGTTGAGGACGAAATTGCAAAGCTTGTTTGAAAATGGAAAAATGATAACTTACAGTGTCTATTTTATTCCCTGAGCTGATTTCTCTGCATATCATCTGTGCTCAGAGGGCAATTGGGGGCCCTGGACAATTTTATATGCTTGTTATAGCCGAGGCTGGAGCTGCATGAAGAACTGAAGTCTACGTGAACCTGTAACTTGTATAGAAACATGCTCGTGAAGGGTTTCTTTTTTTCAATAAAAGGCTCTGCTGATAATCAGTTATTATGCTGAATGAATAAACTACACCAGCTGTTAGAAACACAGTTCAAGCTGAAATCAATTTCGCGGGTATGATAACTTACAATCAGTAATTGTTTACAGGAACACTGATGAAAGCATTACAATAATTATCTGGTGGAGGGCCTAAAAAACAAGAAAAAACCTGAGTGTGTATTACATTGTGTGTCATCTGGTTCCAAAACCATAACCAACACCACATTATCTGCTTGTCAGAAATGGGTTTTCCCTGCGGGATTTTCAGCTCAACAGCCACATTTCGCTCATTGATTTTTGCTCACGGCTATGAATAACTTAACTCCTGCCTGGGATCAGAAATCAGTAATATGGACATTTGCTTGTGCATGTGTGAAGCATGTTGGAAAAGACAATTTCACCTTAAAGCTGCTGTATGTAAGAGCTGACAACCTCTCTAATTCATACTGCAAACAAATGGGGGCAGCATATCACCAAAGTAATTGCTAACTGCTGCTAACTGTAGCCGTCGTCAGCTAGTTGGCTTAGTTAGCCGTGCAGGTAGCGATGCAGACTGAGAAAGGACTGGCTTAGCATGCTAGCTTCAGTAGATATCTCTGCAACGTCAAAACTGATATTTCCTCACATTCTCGTTAATATTTTTAGTTCATTTTTGAATGTTTGAAACTAGGATTCTTACATCATGCACCTTTAAATGATCATTCCATTAGTAAATTAACATTTAGACATTATTTTCTCACCCTCAATGGGAAGTCGAGTCAAGTTTTGCACTCCATTTCTGGAGCTTCACAGCATAACAGTGCTGTAGTGTTCTCTTAAACAACTGAGGCAGACGGGTTCTTGTTTTAATGCATAAAACAACAACTGAGAAAAAGATCACAACACGGCTCCATACAGCGTGTCAGGCGTAATCCAATCCAAGAACCTCTGGAGAATCCAGATTGATTTGAAAAGATGTTATTTATTCCCCTTTACGATCTGAATTCTTCATTGTAGCTAATAAACTAAAAGCCCCTTGTGTGAAGTGGGTGCATGAGCTTGACCATGTGTCAATGGTGTAAATAACATCTTTTCAAATCAATGTGGGAGCTTGAGGCATCGACAGACTTTGTTTACGCCTGTAAAGTCCACATCGACTTCAGTTGTTTATGAGAATGCTGCAATGCTCAAGAAATATGTTGTGGACTATGAAACTTTGGCACAGGCCTGAGCAGATAATGACTGAATTTTCATGTCTGGATTCATTTGTCCTTTAAACCGAATAAGGACTTTAAGAGTTTTTGAAGCTGAACGGGTTAAAGACAGTTTGCCTTTTAACCCCCACCACCAGCCATCCCTGCAAATCACTGATCATGAAACACTGTATGCACACCATTACCCCAGGACCTGCTGAGGAATGAGGCTTGAGGTGTTACATGAATCAAAACAGACCTCTCTCACATTACCAGGAGGACAGCCTCCATTGAGCGACGGTGCCACATTTCACCTGCAATGGCATATGAAATATTTGTTTCTCGGAAGCATCCCGCGGAGGAAAAACATCTGTATCCCCACACCTGCTACCTCCTTCTGCATTAGCACCTAAATTAATCAGTTGTGTTGATGTGTTTGCATTTCCGCATACGGGCAGATCTGATACTATAATTATCACGCCTGCTCCCCATGTCTGATTTTTTGTTCTCAATCAAACATAATTAGGCCTCACAATGAGGCTGATTGGAGATAACAACGCTACTTTCTGAAGACGATGTGGAGAATTTGAAACACACACAATCTGAAAATAGTTAAGGCTGAGAGGCAGGATTGTTTTTCATCATCTCGTATCTAACTATCGTTGATTTCGAAGACAGCTATTTCATAAACAGTGTAATTGAATACGTATTCTCGTGCTTATGCCAGTGAACACAGGTCTCAATAAATAAGAGATTCAGTAGAACAGAATAACCTTCTGAAAATCCCTCATTGCCTCCACAGAAGAAAAAAAAAACATGTAAATCCACAGCACAAAGTCAAGCAGTTCAGTGTAATTAAAATAACATCCGTCAGGGATATGGAAATATCCTATGTCCCTGTGTCCAAATCTCTGGGTAATTGTGAGCACTTGTATAACCAAATGAGCTCAGAGTCACTTGGGGAGTTTGAGAAAGTCAGAACACGGTTGCCACAGAGTCACGCTGGAGGATCACTACACTTTTCAAGGCAACACTTCATTAAAGACAGAGGGCTGTACGCGGGGCATCACACTGTGCACCAAACCAAGCTATTTTTACACCGACAGACACACAAGGGAAGACGAGGCCATGTTTAATTTATGATGCTCGTCATGAAAAGGACTCCTGCTACACGCTGGGTGAAGCGGAGTGGGAGAGTGTGGAAGGTGTCAGCGGAGCAGCGAGGATCACTCAGAGATGATAAGTCCAATGAAGCCGCGCTGCACGTCCTGTCAAAGAGTTTTTATGCTGCAGAGCAACTGACCACAGCCCGACGTGATTTGTTTTGCAGAGAGTAGCAAAATAACTTTTTCTTCCCGAGAGTTGAAGTATGGCACTTTTTGGATCGACATGAAAAATGCATGATTATCAGAGATACACCACATTTAACAACTGCCACAATGGCTCTATCTGCAGCCACAGTTATTCGGAAAACTCCTTATTTCCCCATTTTTCAGGAGCCAAAAAATATGCGGCTGCCAGTTGTTTTAGATGGTGTTGTTACTACCTACTTTTAATTTTGACTCTGAAATATTGAAGTCAAACGATGCTCCAACAGCTGTTGCTGTAAGATAAACACAAGATGGATGCATGTTGGGAGGCTTCTGTGAGAGCCACCACTGTACTATGCTGCATGCTAATGAATCAAGGAGTTGGAGGCCCTGCGGAGAGCCTAATGTTCTCCTCCAGATGGTCATACACGGGGACACATCACCTCAGCTCCTCATTTACTTCCTTCCCCGTCCGACATTTATGCTCCCCAATTGTCTTAAAGATTTATGTGTGAAATTGCCAAAGCTCAGAGCGCGCAACTTCTTCCTCTTTCCTCCCTTCTTTTTCCCCTCTCTGCAGGGGCTTCATATGCGAGGTTACCAACACCACCGCAGGCCCAGCAGGATCTCTTGGTACTCACCATGCCAGCACCACAGGGGAGCAGAGCGGCTTGCTGAGTTCCACACTTTAGTGCAGGCATCCCAGCGAACGCTGTGGGCTTGCCCCAGGAATGCTTCCTGACCACAGCCTCAGTCATTGGCACTAACAGGGAGCAAGAGAGGGAGAGGGGAAAAGGAAATACAGTTATCAAGTTGGACCAAATGGAGGTGACACACACGGCCACAGTAACTAACTTAAGTACTCAATCATTCCTGTCAAAGGCCACTTTTTGCAGCGCCGTGGACGAACATGACCGCAGCGGCACAAGAGGCGTTCGAGTTGTATTTGTAACGTCACACCACTGGAAATGTCAGATGAGCTGAAACCTTCCAGCGACTGCCGTCACCACAGCACCCTAAGGCTTTGGGTCATGAGGGCTTGTTTTTCCTTGAGTCCTAGTCGTATTACCTGAGTCTTAATGCTGCTTGCAACAAGGGTAGACAAGATACGGACAGGCTTGTTAGCTGCGTGAGTGAGCATGCGGGTGCTGGAGGGGATACAGGCCTGTGCACATACTGTACCTGGTGTGCGTGAGTGTGTGTGTGCACCTGTAATCAAGTGGACTCATCAAGATCAAATGAGACAGAGAGGGAGACATTGTCCTGGTAAGATCCTAACTTTAATCCTTACTGATGAGCCCGCATCATTCAAAGTATCAATCATCATCATACAACCAGATTGTATAACAGTACTTAGTGCCTATCTGAATGCACACACACCCACACGGAGGAGGGAGATAATACCCGTATATTTTATGTAAACTCTTTTGATGACACAGAACTGGGCCGGGCATGCTTAAACCCCAGCACACTCAGCAGTGGCTCTGTGCCACTTTGTCTCCACTAATCCTCTATGATCAACTCATATGTGGAGAAAGGGACGAGGCTTTCGGCGGCCTCTTTCAGACAGACGCTGTGTAAGTAGGTAAGTACAGAACAGGACCGGGACGGCGGGGAAGTCCCATGAGCTCACTGTCTAGCCTGATAGCGCAGCAGCTACGCCTACCTGCTCCAACACTAGGGAGTGTCTCCAAGGAGCTTTGTGGAGGTTCAGCTCATGTGTGTCATAAAATGCATAATATTACTTCAAGAGTCTGGCCTTGTATAATTCTTCAAACTATTGAAAAAGCAGAGCTAAGATGCCATTCAGTGATGAATGGTCATTGTGACACATTGATGAGTTCAACCTTCCACCGCCCACTCTTTCTTCTCACATTCTTTACTAATACTCTGACATGAATCACTTCCTCTTGAAGGGGCAAGGCAAAGTGATAGTGTTTGAAAAGATCAAAAAACAGAAGAAGAAGAAGAAAAGCAGGCCAGGACCAACATAGCTCTCAAAATTATGCTAGTTCAGGCCCGGTTTGACCTCATAACCTTTACAGAAATTTAAAAAAACAACTGATTCTTCAGAAAGTCTGTGAAGAAAATCTTAAACTCCAAAATTTAACTGGACAAGTTTCATGGATCAACAGCTGAAACACGTAAACTAAAATGTCACTCGGTAGAGTGCATACCTCCGTCAAGGTCCGGCAGCCCCCCTTTCATCAATGCCTTCATCAGTCAGTGCCTTTATCCAGATGCGCACCTTCATTTATTGGGGTCTATTTTGGACCGAGACCCATTTTCCATCCAAGATCCAGGGAAATCCCTCCTGTAGTTTTTGAATAATCCTGCTGACGAACCAACCAGGAGAAAACATATTCCTTCTTGGCAGAGGTAATTTGTGAACAAATGTCATTATTACCAAAGAAAAATCCCCAAATCCTCCCACTGACTGAGCTTCAAAAAACAGTTTAAATACGAGGCAAATAAAATAGAAATTTAGTTAAAGTGGGTTCTTTTTTTTTTGCTTAGCATTTCTGGTAGTAAAGGACCTGTTGATGCAAAGTTGTTTCCCTTTGGCTGAATTAAAGTGCATGATAAAACAATTATTATACTACATTGTATTATGCATTCGTCTATGCAAAAAGTCCCTGGAGCAAATGCAGTGTAATCCTCATTAGTGTTCAATGACAAATGATCTGCCGTTATGACTTCATATTAAATTAGTGTGATAGAAATGCTTTACAGGAATCAGCTTTTAAAGATTAGAAGAGAAATAAAAAGTACACAAACAACATCTGTTTTAACACTAGATGTATCATACATTACTTCCCCGCTGCTCTGTTTTTCACTTTCCTTTATCTTTTGGTGCAGAGGTAGAAATGTGTAAATCCTCCATTAATCTCTGTCTGTTTGCATTGTTTTTATCAGCATGTGATCTGAGATATGTCCTGTGTATGTATGCACATTATGCGCTACCCATCATCCCCCAGCCACAGAGGGGACAGCTTTAATGGTTGTCCAGGTGCACACACATGAATCTAGACTGCCCTCTAGTGGTCGAGCTATTTCTGGGTAAATATCTGTTTACAGGGTCAATATCTGTATGTGAACGGATAGGGGAGAGAGTGAGTGCTTCAGAAATATTAGAGCCATGTTGATGGGACACTCACAGACTTACTGACTATAGAAAATGATGTAATAGCTCGTAATACTCTACTAAAAATCTGTTGGGGATATGGGATATTCTAGTGTTTGACTTGATTGCTTATTATGTGACAATTTATGTTCGTGTTATGTTCTATTTTTGGTCGACACGACACAATTAATTTGACTTTTATGGCAATATCCCTAATTTTGGGTAGTGGTTTATTATTATGATTTATTTTATTTCAATTTAGAGGATGGATATCATCATCAATCATCATCATAGTTATGTTTAGGAACCGTAATTTATCTGCTGTTAAAAAAATAAATAAAAAATAAAAAAATAAAAATTACATAAAACAGGAAGTAAACTATTGCCATGGAGACAGCCAGTTAGCTGTGGGCTAGCTTTAAGCTAGCTCAATTTTGAACCCCATTTTGGTGTAAAGTCAGGCATTCTGGCACCAATAAAAACACGCCGAATTGGCTATGCACAGCTCCGGTTTTCAAGGTGCCCATAAATGTGAAGAAAACTATCACTGGGTTCGTTTGATACTCAAAATAATTAAAAGCGTGATTGTTCTCAGGCGAGTTCGAGAGTAAGAATCCAGCTAAGTTTTAGCCTGTAAAATTTGATGTAAGAATAACAACAATGATATCGTTTTAAGGCCGAACTGAATTTAAAATGTGACTGTCGTGACCGTATGTTGAACATAACTTGGAGAAGGAGGGTGAATTGTGCAGCAATTGCGGCAATATGGCGCCATCCATCAATGGGTCTGGGGTTTTAAAGTTGGCCCTACCTGAATTCCCTCCACGAGCTGTGTTTCACGTCCACTGGTGCTGCTTCACCTGCTGACTGTGTGGATTCACATTAGCTAGGTAAGACAAGTCTTGAAATTAGAGATGAGTGGTTGTAAGGGTTAATATGAGGCGCAGGTTCAGGTAAAGGAACACAAACACAGCTACACACTTGCATGCACCTGTCCCTTCTCCCCTGCCTTAGTGTTTTTGCTTCGCCTCTCCTGCGCCCCCTGCAGGCCGAACCTCCCAGCCTGAAGACCTCTGCTGCAGAACCATCAACAGGTGTTCAAACTGTAGGTTTAATCAGTGTTGTATGAAGTACACAAAAGTCTTACTAGAGTGAAAGTAATCAGAGTAGATGTTAAAACAGGCCTATTACTTCTGTAAAAGTGAAAGTTACCCAAACAAATAGCATTTGTTTGCGAGTATGCAATATTAAAGTCTCCAAAGTAAAAGTAAATCATACATGAACACATATGCTGTAAACTATGGGTCGACTGATTATTGACTATCTGAAATTCATCATTATTTTGGATAATTGGAAACTGGAAAATGAAAAAAAGGTCTTCATTGACTGATTTTTTTGAATGCTTTCATAAACTCTTTTCATTTTCATGACTGCACAGACTGAATAAACAAAGTGATATTAAACTACAACACAGCTTCATACTATTTTACTCTGTTTACATTTGGCGGACCCTGCCACCTTTCTGGCTTCAAACAGTGTTCTAGGGACCTTATTTTCCTCTGAGAACAGCTTGTTTATTCAGTTATGGGAAAAAAATAAATACTCTTGAGTTTATATTATTACCTCATTGATATTGTAAGTATTAAAAGAGTTTGAATTTCTTCTCCAAAACTACATAATGCCCCTTTAATTTAGAAATTGGTTACACGCAGAGTATGTACTTAAAATTGTAGTGAGTAAAAAGTACAATATTTGCCTCTAAGCTATCGTGGAAAGTAGAAAGTAGTAGAAAATGAAAATACTCAGTACTCAAGTACACAAACCACAAAATTGTATAGAAGTGTAGTACTTGAGTTAATGTACTTACATGGTTTTACTTTTGATTATTGTTTTCATAATTAATCGATTCATCGTTTCCTGTATGAAATGTCTTCTCGGAGCCCAAACTGACGTCTTCAAACTGCTTCTTTTTCAAACCAACAATCCAAAACCAAAAGACTCTTTCATTTATTGTTGTAAGTGACAAATTAAAGGAGCCGCTCCTTACATTTAAGAAGCTAGAGCCAGCAAATAGTTGACATTTTTTGCTTGACAAATGACTGAATCGATTAATCATTATCAAAAATAGCTGGCACCGATGGTTGCAGCGAGGTGACTCATAAAATCAGTTCCTTTGTCTTTGTGACTTCTTCACACTGTCGGTATGTTATTCCTCCGCAGCTGATCTGAAGATGCCTGCGAGGGCGAACAGTGAAAGTGAGTGACGGGAACTGTCACCGAGGCCTCGTCAGTCAGCTCTGCTGGCAGCGGGACAACAGACGGAGCAGGTGCAAAGGAGAGATAGCTCACATACCAACATGCCACGGAGCAGCACAAAGCAGCCTGTTGTCAGGTTTGGACGGCACGCAACTGCTTCATCTTCTTTTGGCTTCACGGTGAAAGAGGCCTTTCTCTACAACCTGCCAGTGTTGAATCCATCTCTGTAGCGGGCTATGTGCATGTGCCTTATCTTTAAAATATTCAAAACAATATTCAAATCCCTCTTCGCTTGGCTCCTGTTAAAATTTTCCTTGTGGCAGTCATTCAGAGAGGACACACCCACGAGTAGATCTAATTGAACAATAAAAGATAAGAGTGATTATATCATTATCAGAATGGACACACTAAGCCGCTCCACCGGCGAAATGGTGTCAGATGTGGCAGGCTTCCAACATTGTCCAGAAAGTTAAGTTCCAGTCTCAACAAACTTCATACCGCGGCAACAATATCTATTTAGAGCAATATCTTTCCAAATTGAGCTTCATTTTCACAACAGTCGGAGACCTTAACAGCAAATTACAGAGAAGAGCAAATCTATTTGTCTGTGAAAGCTGTAAAATGTTTTTTCTTTTCCAGACGCGCCGTCTGCTCGTAAATGTGCTGCAAATGTGTTGCATAAAAGGTTGAACGGGGAGGTGAGAGAAACAGGTTGCACCAGTTCTAACGATCACATCAGATAAAAGGTGCTGAAGCTGAGCCGGAGCAGTAGACTGCCGCTTCAACCTGTGATTTTGTAACAACACAAGAGTTTTACTGGCTGCTGGGGAGGTAAACTAATGACGTATTCCAGATGTAGGATAAAGAAATTTGGCCTGCGGGCGGCACAGGGACAGTGTGTGATCCAGCACCTTTTTTAATATAATAAGAGTCGTTCAATCAGCTGACAGATCCATAGTGACACCACACGTAGCTGACATGTAACAAGCCTGTGGGTTTTGGCACATGCGTCACTTCACAGCTATGCAGACTGCATGTTTTAGATTCTTATAACCTTGCGCTTCGAGTCACATATTACCTACATGGCACGCTTTCTTCTTCTTTATCAATTTACAACCGGATCGTGTGTGTGGGACGGTGATCCTGCTGCAGTGTGAATCTTTCTCCACCAAAGATGCAAACCAAGAATGGAGCGGTTCTTCTCCTCGGTCAGGATGGATTTAATAGCAATTCATCTTCTTACATACAAATCTCTAGCTTGAATTCATCAGTCAACTGGACTTTTTTTTTCCAGTCATCAGCTGTGAAATGCGGCTATTTCTTTATCCACCTGAAGGGTTTGGTCTTGTTTCCCCTCCAGAGAAGTGGTTGAGAAACTTTAGACAGCATTCTCCGGACAGGACTTTTGCTGGTTTGAGTCTTGCAATAGAGCTGCTTCTCCATCTTTCAGGGAACTAAGCTTGAAGTATTGACCTCCTGATGGCGTGGTCACTTTTCACCTGCCTCGGGTAGTTGCACTGCCCCCCCTAGAAACCTCAAGTCTATCCGTCATTTAGCCCTTAAGAATAAGAATATCAACTTCTGACACTTTGACTCGAGAAGAAACATTTTAAAAGACTTCTGTGGTCGAGAGACAGACAAAAAAATTCCAATGGATTTAAGGAAGTGAAAGAATTGACAGTGTCCTTTGAAAAAAAAAGGAGAACTAAAAGAGGAACCAGCCTCGCAGTGGTGTCACTTGTGAAAGCAGACGGTGACGTACAAACCTGTAGATCGACATTGTAAAATGACGAAAATAACTCATCGCCTCCTCTTAAAAGTAACAGTATTTAATTTACCAAAAACACAGCTACAGTGAGAGAGTCGGTGAATATCCAAAGACTTCTTGAATGGCAGTTTTAGGAGGAATAAAAACACTTCATATGGCTGTACAATAAGAGTAACAAGCAGATGCAGGTGTGGGCATGACAGTAAATGTTCTCGAGTCACGTCAGGCACTCTGGGTGTAAAAGCTTAGTGCGGTAAATGATAATGTGTGTAAGGCTGTGTGTTGAAGCTGCGTCCCAAAAGTTCTGTAATGTCTTCATCAATGTACGGTAGGTTCCTTTAAATATATATTCGTATCTGAAGCGAGTCTGTAGGAGTCAGATGAGGTATAAGATCTGCCGTCGATGCCTCAGTCCCTGAGCAGCCCCAGTCTCCTCAGGGCCTCCCGGCGCTCATCTCCCTTCTCTGAGCGAGGGCAGATCAGTACGCTGATTCCTTGGGACCGCGGCAGCTTCTGAGAGTCTCCGGAGTGCTGAAAGGCCGGCAGGGACCTCCGTAGGTCCGGCTCTTTGTTGTCGGCATGACCCAGCTGCGAGCTTTCTCCCTGTGCGCTTGAGAACTCTTTCCCACTCCCCAGAGAGGCGGGTCGTGGACGACTGTTGCGCAGCTGGCTGGGGCTCTGTTTGCCGCCGACACCCTGGCCGGCCTCAGTTGGGTCTTGAGCGTCCATATAGCTGCTTAACCCAAGGCCTGAGCGCTCCAGGGTGGCTGATTTGACATCTTTGAACCTCGGAGGGGTGGGCTGCTTGACCAGGACGGGAGGGGTGCGAGGAGGCGTAGTCAGCGGTTCATTATCTGACAACAGAGGGCCATCGGGGTCACTGAAAGCAGGAGGTGCCGGGACGATATCCGGAAGCTGGACCGCAGGGGGTGACGGTGACCAAGCTGCAGGAGGGACGGAGGCAGGAGATGGGCTGTTGAGACGGGTGTGGGATGGTGTCATGGGTGGTGTGTGTGGGGCTGCTGGGCTGCTGGGAGAAGAAGGAACTGCCCATGACCTTCTAGTCTGGGGAGACAGTTTAGGGCTCAAGACAGGGCCTGGGTCGAGATCGTCGCTTTTAAGCAAGCCAAGCTTTCTGAGGGCCTCCATGTGGACCCTCTGGGGGTCCAACAACAGCCGATCGCCGCTTGTGGGCACCGAATGTCCCGAGTTCCCATCAGCCACTGCAGCTTTGTGTGACTTCAGAACAATGTTGGCAGGAAGCTTCTTGGGCTTAGGTGCCACAGCAGGTGGACTTCTGGGCTCCATAGCGTCAGGAAGAGGAGGACTCACCTGGGGACCAGAGCTGACGGCTAATGGACTCAGGTCTGGGGGCTTGTTCGGTGGCTCCTGGACCACAGGGGAGCTCACAGAATTTGTTTTCGCAGAGGCTCTTTGGCGTAGCTCCTCCAAGTCAACAGTCGCTCCTGGCTTGTTAGTGGACGTGTCTGCAGATGGAGGAGGGTCGTTTGCTTTTTCTGGCTGTGGAGGATTTCCTGGCTCATCCATGAAGTCTGAGGGAGGAGGGATCAGACTCAGATCTATCTCAGGGGCCGGAGCAGGCTGACTGGTGCTCGAGACTATGGTTATTTTACCGTCTTCACCTTTGGACACACACAACTCGTCTGCCTTAGTGGGTGACGGCTGGATCTCACAACCAGCGTCTGGCTCAGTGGCCGGAAGCTTGAGGTTCACCGACGTGTCAAGATCTTTTGCGTTCGACTGCAGTTCTGAGGTTTGCTCTAGAGCGTGATGCTCAGCCTTGTCTGATATCTGATCTCTTCCGGACTCATCAGACTTCAAACTGGAAATGTCTAAGAAACAAAAAGCACAATTATTGCAGTTATTTATGTTATTCTAGTGTAAAATGTTCAAGTATCAAACACACAGTCAAAGAAGAAGATCCCCGGACGTGAACTTACCATTTACTCTCATCCGACCCATTTTTTCTGCCCGTAACACAGGATCTGGCTCGTCGTTGGATAAGCCGCTGTCCTCCTGCACCTCCAGCGCTTCGATTGTTTCCTCCAGATACATCAGACACGCTCTCTCCTCTGCAGATAAGTGCTCCATACTGTCGTCACTCTGCACACAAAATCGGAGAGACTGTGAGAACGTATTACAGACGTGAAGCTCTTCCACTAGCTCTGTCCTCCATTCAACCCTAAACATGGCCATGAGAGACAGGACAGGAGCGACAGGTCAAAGTTATTAAGAGTTCGAACTGCTGCAGAAGAAATGACTAATTACACCGATCCTGTCCTGTTCTGGGCTATCTTTCATTCTATATTGGCCTGTCAGAAGAAATTGTCTCAGGTGGCTGCAGGTGCCTGTGAACAGCTTGAGATCCCCTCTGTTCATCTCGTAAGAAACTCACAATAAAACCACCCTTGAAGGCCCCTCTCTGACCAACATGAGCTCTCACATTGACTGTAAAAGTTCACGCAGATGACATTAGTGTTGATGCACAAAGCTAAATTCCCCATTTTGACAATGGAGCGCAGCATCGTGGGAAGTAATGATCAGTTCTCTGGATTTCCCCTGTTCCCTTTTGTTGCCAGGCAGCACGCAGCCACCTTCGGATGTGTAAGTGTGGTTGTGTTCTGTCGGTGTGTAGGTGTAACCTCAGTAGTCACATATTGAAACTAGGGCTATCAGGACATCAGATTTTTCGCCACGAGAATTCACTATAACGATGTCGCAACCACATCAGTGGACAATTTGAAACAAACACAAAAAAAAGAGTGCTCTGTGAAATTCTTCTTCGCAAAAGATTAACACTCAAAATACAAGTGTAGGGAGGTGGAGAGAGTCTGTAACCATAGCCATACAAAAGGTCTACAAAGGAACAATTACACTCTAGATTGTGTTTTAATGGCAGCCAGCGTTAAGCATTAACCACCACCTGCTGCGGCAGAAAACATAAAGAAACCGAAAGTATTCAACAGCCTGTGTGTTGTTGACACAATATTATCGTATTTATTTTGTCAACACAATATGTCATTTTTAAACATAGTTATCGTCACTATTTGCACATGACGACTCGTTGACACGCGATGAACTGTAGGCCGTAGGTGCTTTTCTTGTGTACATGCGTCGGCTCAGTTTGCCGTCTGATTGTATTATTTATCTGCAGAGTTACAGATTAAGGGTGGTAGATTGTGCTATTTAATGCTGGTATAGTTAAAACATTTAAAAAGGACATCCTCTGGACAAGGTAACGCTACACTACACTGTTAATGTCGGTTCAAATAAACCAGAGCAAAGTAGAGTTTTACAGTGAACAGGCAGGAGTCAGTGGGACAGAGGCGAGGAGATGTACAGGAGCACTCACATAGCCGGAGTTCATGCTGATTACACTGTCACAGCTCCCGGCACTGTCCATACCGCTCAAGGAATCCAAGGCAACGCCGCCTGGCCACGTGCCGCCCTTTAGCATTGCACAGGGAAGAGGCTGAGGGACAGGACCTGGGCTTCACCTGGGTCCTCTACTGATCGTGCAAAATATCACCAAGAACCGGTCTGAGGAACAATCTGACAGGAGGAGAAGAAAACTGGATTGAGATGTGATGCAACGCCGTCTCCTTCAAAACAATTCATCAAACACAAAAGACACAACGACAACCGCCAGACGTGAGACGGAGCCTTGGCCGAGGCTAAAAATAGTCTACAAAATTGCCGTTTTAAAAACATCAGAGCAACAACAATTAATGTCTTCTCTCTCCATTAGGGTGACAAATGAGCGGCATAAATCAGAGCTGATGGCTAAATGATCCTCGTAATGTAATAGCTGCCCTGTTTAAAATGCAATATGCCGTCACAGTCACCGTGATATATTAAAACACAACCCGATAATGGGGGACTTACATAAATTAAAGGATGAATTTGTAAACATATTTATTTACACATCAGACATGGCCTGGATTATTATGAAGTCCACAGATTATTGGAGTTTTTTGTTGTGCGGTGTCTCTTCCATGTGATCTTTCAATGTAAAGTGATGGGGGAGAGAAAATGTATCTCAAAGTTAGTCAGAGCGAGCAGATGTCTTCCAAAGTTACCGTCTCTTTAATATGAAATTCCCTCTGTTTCCTGATAGAGCCAATAACCATGAGAGGGAATATTGTACTAAAAAGAAATATGTGCTATGTATTTCTGCCCAGAACGAGTCGGTGAGTGTGGATCCCCTCAGCCATCACTCACACTGAGTAAGTATGAAGGAGGGATGTTTTAATGGCCAGTAAGAACAGGAATCAAAACTTGTTTCAATCCTATGGGCACAATTGGCTTGACAGACTTGAAAAATTGTGAATCTGTCCTTTAATATAAAGGCCGGAGATGATTAAATTTGTTACGTTAATGTCGAGTTTTATATTTTCCGAAGTGCAAAACATCGGACATATTGATCTCATCTTTCTCAGAGGTGCCACAGTCGATAACCAGGACGGATGATTTAGAGTTTAATCTATACTTTTATTCCTTTATCCGTTTTAATTTCAGAAAAATGTCACAGTTTTTACTGAGACGTTCAAGAGGAAAAAAAAAAGTTATTAAAAAAAAGTTGCAGGTTATTAACTTTGGAATTTAATTTACATTAAAGTGACACTGATTTATCACGATACTATCTTTCTTCCTCTTACAGTTTAAACTCAGGAGCAATAAAACACACGCTTCCTCGTTCAATACAACTGGGGATTGTGCTGCTGTGGCCTTCTTGGCCTGACAGACCGGTATGATGGTTAAAGGGTAACTCCACTGATTTTACACATAAAAGTGTGTTTACAGGTTTGGGGGAGAACTACTGCATGTGTAAAAACAAAAAAAAGGAAGTATGAAGCCTTTTGTGGCTCCAGAGGAAGCTGCATGTAATCTGATAAATTGCCCTCCAGTGATGTCTCTCAGTGGCTACGTTGCATTATGGGTAATGTAGGCGGCAGGTTTTGAAAAGCAGTCCACTGTTATGTTGCACTCCTGGGACACTGTTGGACTCATTATGAACAGCAGAACCAGAGATATCGCTTTTTTTTTTTTAATTCCACACATTTTTCTTCCTTTGGTGCCTACATTACCCACAATGCAACTACAGCAAAATTTACACTGTCAACTATCTGGATAATCGATTAATCATTAGAGCACGTATTCAATAAAACCTGACAAGACCTTGATTTTCAGGGGCAAATACTGATATCAGTGAATAAAAAAGTCCAATATTGATATACTGGCTGATGTAAAAATGTAAAATATGTAGCTTTTTTTTGCAATAATCCCATAAATGCATCTTAAACTGTTTGACAAGACAACGCTTTAACCCCTTAAGGAACACCGTTCCAACATAGGAACACCCTTCACTAAACGAACACCCTTCGTAAAAACCTTATAGTTTTTTTGCTAATAGTTTTAAGCATCATATCTTAACAGTATATACTCACTATTGGAAAGCTGAGACTGTCTTGATTATTTTAAGCCCAAACACAAAGGAAAAAAGTTATTTCCAGACCATGTAATAGCCTTCTAAACTCACCATGACACAACACTAGAAAGAGCCCTCTACCGCAAGAAGCAAGAATGCCTACATACCTTCGGAGTGTTGCCTTTTTCCACAGCTACACGTCATGCCACAATTTTTTTTTTCATAGTTCGCCAAGAGTCCATAGAATGGGAATATCCATGTAATTTTACCCAAAACTAGCTACAAGTGTTGAACGAGCAAGAAACCCCAGGGTCTTAGCTTTCATTTGAGACCAAGATTATGTTTCTAGGTAAAGGGGTTCTCAAGTTATAAGCCTTTGAATCTCAGTAGGCGCTCTTGGAAAAAAAAGGACCCAAGCAAAACGCACAGACATGCCTTTAGAAAAACAGTTGTGAAAAATCTATTTTTTAGTCTGCTGTGTCCATAGACATACCTGAACCCTTATATCTTAGTCAGTTTATTGACATTTGAATTGGACGGAAACCAAAACCTGTGTTCCAACCTCTGTAACTCTGTGTCAGTATGCCATAGAATCACACTTACTTCTAGAAGAAACTTGAGGGTGTTACCTTTCCAATGGTACCACATCTCTGCGTCTCAAACTATGTGGCAGCTGTCAATGCTTTTAGTTTTGGTATGTCGTTTTGGAAAAAGAACTTTAAAATGGGGGCGTTCATTAAGAGGTCAATATGCCACCTTGAGCTGTGGGAAATGTTTTGACATTTTCTGTGCTGTCCGTCTATCAACCGAGAAAGTGAGTGGCAGCGTAATCACTGTTTTAAAAAATAATGTCCATTAGTAGCCGCCCACGGTAGCAGAATTACAACGTCGACTAATTAACATCATTAATACAAGTTTTAAGGGTTTATTCCATTAACGGCTGTGGCAAGGCGTGCTGCTGCTAATTGATTCTAGCGACAGATAGCAGGAACAGGATGTTTTGCATTGCAGCACTGAGGTCACGCTGTACAAATAACTACAAGTCGCATAGGAACGTGTCGAGCTGCTCATGTTTACGTATTCCACTCACTGTG
>CAEMYA010000044.1:12113891-12131957 GCA_903131615.1 Diplodus sargus | reverse complement strand
AGTCTCCAACACCGTCTACAATACTCGCATGAAGCCGCTGCGAGCTGTCGTGAGATTGTTCCGAGGACGAGTCCGTCACAGACACTCGCTCAGCGTAAACATCATGTCTCTGCCGGCACAGGACGGTTCAAATGTCAAGAAAGGTTTATACAAACAAAAAATAGGGACATGGGAGCAGCTCCTGAGAGGCTTCTTGGAATGGGCTGAATGCATGACAGCAGCCTAAACAACGTTAACATTAACAGGACAAGCACAACATAACGATGACTAAACAAAGCTTCAGAGCTGCAGCGACCACCAACGTGAGTCCGTGTTATATAGAATTTGGTGGCATTTTTGAGACAGATTAAATGAGTTTAGACTGAATTGTATTATTTACATAAGACATATATGATTCTTTCTTAAAACAAATGGCTGTTAATACATGTGAGCGTTTGAAAAAAGAAGATCGGGCACACTTCTCTTTTTCGGCTTCACTGTACCGACGTTTCTTCCTCAAAACACTCTTGACACACTGAATCTACACTTTTCCGACACGTCTGGATTTAAGTTTGCTGGATGGGCTCTCTCTGGCTCTTGACCGTATTGATAAACTTTGAAGAAATCAAGAAATGTCAAAAAAATGTTTATCATATCCTTTTAATCGCCACTGTAAATTATATCTAGGGATGTACCGAATGGGAAACTCTGGGCCGATAATTTTTTGTTGTTGTTTATTCTTTTTTTTTTTGTCATTTCCCCTTTTGTGGCAGTGGAACCAAGAAATCTTCATTCTAAAAAAATAACTCAACTATTTTGAGAGTCATTCAGCCTTCCATTACACTCGAAATCAATCACTGTTTTCAAGCCTGCTCAGCCAGTCGCCCGACACAATCTATCGTGTGTATCGTAATCGTGTTATCT
Source organism: Diplodus sargus (assembly GCA_903131615.1). Classification (NCBI taxonomy): domain Eukaryota; kingdom Metazoa; phylum Chordata; class Actinopteri; order Spariformes; family Sparidae; genus Diplodus; species Diplodus sargus. The sequence continues at coordinate 12,131,054 of CAEMYA010000044.1, read as the reverse complement.
TGTCTGCAGACAAATATGAGCCAATAAATCCGCGCACAAACATCTCCACCATATCAGGTCCTTTCTATAATTACATCCCACAATGATAATAATAATCTGGGTGGTCAGAGGATTAGGGGTTGAAATCTTTTTTTAGGGGCAGATTACAGATTACAGATTATTAGGAATCAAGGAGACTGAAAACTGATAATTGAGACTCATTTTCATTTGCAGTAAAAACATCATGCTTCCTCTCCACTACATTTATTTAATACATTTAGTTACGAGTTACTTTGCAGATTCTGATTATTCTGTTTACAGCCTATTAATTGCGACGTCTTAGCAAACAGATATTGTTGGATGGAATCGTGTGAGAGGGCGGTGCATCAGAGCTAAAGTTAAAATCAGTTTAACTGATCGGCAATCTGAAAAATCATCATTACCAATCATCGGAAAACGCTCAATATCAGCCATGATAATCGGTTTGCTTCTGCACAAGCCAAAAAAACAAAACAACTCCTTCTAACTAAGTCCTTGTGACTTGAAGTTGTACATTCATGTGTTTTTTTTCTTGTTCTAAAGCAAAAAAAATGCAGAATTTCAAGCTGTTTATAACGTGCTTGTTTCAAGATCATTTTTGTAGAAATGCTAGAAACGCTGGAATGAGGAAAATAAACCTTAAACTTTAGAACTCACTATTACTTACTCAAATCTAAAAATGTCACTTGTTTTAACAGCAAACAGTTTAAAAGATTCACACCGAAAGACAAGAGAGGAGCTCTGGTGACGTCTCAGATCACCTCCCGTGTTGGAATCCACGAATCTGGAGCTGGTGGAAAAAGGAGTCGTGACATTCTGGGCACTGACGGGACCAGCTGGGGAAGAACCTGATCACCAACACCCACATTCACATGTGTTTTCTGTAAACAAAAGGGCCGGTTGACTAAGCACCCACCGCTGTTTAATGGCTGCCAATTACCCGTCCCTCCCATTGGCCTATTGAGATGAGCAGAGTGTGAGAGAGGAGCCAACACCTTCTCAAACCGGAACCCAGACGACAAACCTGTAGGACGGCAGCGGGAACACTCACTGCACCCACAGCTGAGTCAGATTTTAATGGGGACAGGAATGTCACTTTGCTTGCTTGCTTCCACGTCTTTAACGCGACTCTTTAAATTCAGCCCTCTGAGTTTACAGCTCAGCAGATTAAAAAAAACTGTAAAAAAAAAATTTAAAAGTGGGAGGAAGAGCTCAGAGGCTTTTAATGTGTTTACTGTGTGTACATCTGCACGCTTTACGAGCCGGAATTACAATTCAAGAAATCATCACTGACAGTTTTTTTATGGTGTGCAGCTAATAAAACACACACACACACACACACACACACAAAAATGCAAAAAAAATGTGAAGTATGCGTTGAGGGGCAGGCAGAGAAGCCGGTTTAATGATTAATAGTAAACACAAGTTCACGGTGAACAGCAGGTTGTGCAACAGAAATAGTTCATTAATGTTTAGCTTGGCACTTTGTCCCACCAAAATGACTATTATTGACATTCGTGCTCAAATATTTGCACTTTCCCTTTACTCAACCTGCACTCAGCCAGCCAGCCAGCCGATAATGAATGATTAAACACTTCTGGATCAATGTGTAATCTGAAGACATGCAGGGCAGGAACAGAGATTAATACTGATGCTCACACTGTGGGAAATAATTTTTTATCATCACCTCTTCCTCCATTTTAACTCAGGATGACAGCTTGTCTGTGCAAAATGAGGTCAGTAGCATTCCTACAACACTCATCAGCTACAGGAAGATAACAAAATAAAAGCACAGGAAATGTTCAATTTAGAGGTCAGAGATGGATCACACTGACAGACACGCACACTGATGAAGGAGTTTTTTTTAAAACAGCTCCACAACTATTTGCTCAAAAGTTTTAACGACTCACTTTCAGGCAGGAAGATTTGCTGAACGCTCACCGGAGATGTGACGGAAGTGAAAGTGTCGCTCCGAGCGTCCAGCTGAGCGAGTCTTCGGCTCTCAGTCCATCGCTGCGCGGGTTCGTCTGACTCCCACTCCGGTTTTTTCGGTAGTACAAGTCGCTGACGGATCCCGAGGTGGGACATACCGTGCAAGCCAGGTGAGCCAATTAGCTTCCGCACAGGTTGGGTGGTGGTGTCTGGCCAATCGGGTGAACGTCTGATGAGGACGTTTTCCGAGGAGGAGCCAATGGAGTGACGGCAGGTGAGTGAAGGCAGCACAGGTGGAGTAAAATGTGGCTCTTCAGTCTCAACAGCAGAAGGAGAACAATAAATAAATACATGGATAAATGATTAAGAAATTCAGATTATAAAGGTTCAATGTGAGTCATGAGTGTGAGACTTTTCCCAAAACATTTTTTTTATTGAACTTTGCTATTAGGTTACTTCTTTTAAACTACTGTATTTTATTTTATTCTATTTTATTTTATTCCATTGTTTATTTGTCAAGCACCATGCACAATACATGTGTTATTCCAGATGTAGCTTAAAGCTAATTTCCATCTGCAGACCTCCACAGCTGTACAGGCTACAGGAAAATAAAGGATCAGCTGTCGTAACCCAAAAATCACGAGTTAACAATAAAAACAAAGCAAGAAGACAAACCAAAAAGACCCATGTTGAAACTAAAACAATGACACAAAATAATGATAATAATCATCATCAGCATTCTGAACAACTGAAGGGGCAGATTACCTTTTATTACCAACATTTATATCTGCATTATTACCAAAAATAAAGGTGGCCTCATCAGAAAATGGTCCCACACCAACGTCATCCTGTTTATTTTGTATGTATACTGAATTCTAACCGACTCCCGGAACACTGCAGGTTCTAGATCAAGACCTGTTTGTTTGCCACCGAGGCAATTTCAAAGCTTTGATCAATAACTTGAGCTGCACTGTGACTTTTATTGCCTTGCCTCTTTTAAACCCGTTCTATTTTGGCTTATTTTGCAATTTTTATGTTTCTTGATGTCTCCCCACTTGTTTTTAATGTCCTTTAAATGCAACATACGTCATTTTTATGCACCTGCAAAGCACTTTGAGTTGCCTTGTGGCTGAGCCGTGCGATACGGATAAACTTGCCTTGACTCCCATATTGCTCGTTTGACTCATTTGTTCAGTGTTTACGGGGCCGGATGCTGCGAGGAGCCGGTGTCAGTCTGTGCACGTTGGAGTCGGGAACAAAGGAGGTCTATCTGCAGATATCAGCCGGCTGACCTGTTTTCCAGGAACAGAGGTGCACGTCTGTGACGTCTATTTTAAATCTATGAAAATGAGCTGAAGCATAAATCCATATCCCCATCTGGCCCAGAAATCACTGTTGTCTGATCTGTGGATCTGTTGATGTTTTCATGTGAGCAAAAGACGCCACATTAGGTACATGTTTTGCAAACCAGCAGACACATCTTTAGTGTATTTGAAGGGACGATCAGATGTTCGTCTTTACCTCCATCAGTGTGATTTTTTGGATTTGTGGGAAAGTCTTTACAGTATAACAGCAGTTTATCGACAACTTCCTGTTTTCCAAAACCAAAACTGTGTCACGGCAGTGAACTGGTCCTTTGTGGCTGTCAGCGCTACTACTGCATTACTATCAGAAGACTGAACAAAATAAGAGGAATCAGATGGATTAGAATCAGATAACACAGTTATTTACTCAACTACTGTGTTAACTATGTGCTGCAGTGCGATTAGATCACTTTTTGCAGAGTGTAACACGAGGACAGACACCAAAAATGATGAATCTAAAGGTGACATTTGGCTCTAAAAGAAGAAAGAAAACTCCAAGAAAGTGTAAAAAATACCAACATCTATCTACACACTCATGAAACTGAAAATGTTGAATAAGTTTATACTGTTGACACATTTCAAAGCAGCTTGCATTTAAAATCTAACTAGAATTATCTTCTCTTGATTAATTACACTGACGTCAAAACAAGGGGCTGGGGCAATCTGAAAAATGTGCAATACTTGAATTAATCTCAGTTTATAAAATGAAACCAAGGACATAAAATCCACAGGAAACAGAAGTTTGTTGTGTTTTTTAACGTCAGGTTTTAGATGTGTGAAGTTCTTAAAGTCACCACAGCCTTCACAGATGAGGTGGTCGAAGAAAATCTGTTAATGGAGTCATTCTGGAAAGAAATACACTGTGGAAACACGTCTGTCCAAATGAAAATGCTTCTGCAGCCTGATGTTAGTGCAGCCTCTTGTCGTTTAGCTGTGATGGTATTTTTTCCTCTCGGCTTTTATCTCCTGCTCTGTGTTACACCTGCAGTCGCCCCCGAGCTGCTGCTGTCCGTCCCTCAGCAGAGAAAGGTTTAGGAAGTGGACACGGACGGTGGAGACCAAACAACATTTCCTCCGGGCTCCTCCATCGATCTTGTCTGCCATCTGACAAAGAAGGACACTCTGAGGGCATCAGTACACAGCGTTGCATCAGCTGACCTGCGGTGGAATCAAGGGCAACTTGCAAGCCACAAGTTTTATTTGGAGGGGGCACAGTTTTCTGCAGTTTCACCGAACCCTTTGGGGGGGGATTACAACTTCATCATTTCCGTTTCTGTAGCTCAGTAATCTCCCACTTTATATTAAGGGTAATACTATATATTTATTGAGAGGTTCTCATGGTCAGTGAATATGTAACTAACTTATTTACTCAACTTACTTCTACACTGCTGCTGCTTTCCTTGAAAAAAAACAGCTGAATTTTGTCTGCTGCACACAAAATCTTTTAAAGGGTAGTCCACAAAACACTTTTCTGGAGCTTCACAGCAAAACAGCACTGCAGCACTTCCCTCAACAACTGACGTAGATGGGGACTTGTTTTAAAACTCAAAATTACCAACCAAAAAAACCTCAAAATGATATGGCTCCATACAGCTTGCCCAGCATAATCCAAGTATCTCTGAAAGCCCAGGGATCCCAAATTGTTTGAATTGTTTTGATTTTATTTACACCTTTTTTTAAAGCAGAAATTTCCCCTGTAGAAAAGAAAGCGAAAACTTCAGTGAATGGACAAAAAAAAAGACTCAACAGAGACGGTGTTTTCTAATCGCGCCATTTATTAGTTGTACAATTATGAAAAATAATCATAAAAAAGACTGGAAGCCCAAGATTATTTACAATCTTTTTTTTCTGAAGTGAGGTCCCTCTTCTGAGTCATTGTTTTCTCAGCCTTTTTTTTTTTTTTTCTTAAATCACAGGGTATTTATTCACGATATGTTTAACTTTATAAGACATAGTCCTTTTCTCTCTTTTGACAAACGTCAAAAAAATTACATACGTACATACATACATATACATATATATATTTATAGATATCTATAAAAGCAAAAATCATTCAAGTATCAAAATACAGACCGCTAGAATCATGTACAATATCATTCTCATCATTGTTGTCATCAGATTAGTCCCGAAATATCTCCCCTGAACCTTTTTAGCAATGTGCAAAAGCAGAACGGGACCAGGCTGATGGCTGAAGGTGCCGACACCAGCGAGCTGAAGACAGTGTACCGTCCAGTTATTATCGTACTGGCCTGACAACGTACCACACAGACAACAGTTAAATCAAAACCACCTGACTATGTAAGCCATATACACATCGGCTGACCAACACGTACCATTAACAGTCGACATACCGGGAGTTAGCTTGGAGGAAACATGCTGTGCCCTGCCAGCCTGCGGGGCAGGTTCGGTGAATAAACTTGCCTAGATTAACTGAACAAAAGGAGGCAGGGAAGGAGAGAGACAACTGCAGTGAACCACACCTGATCCAGTTCCAGCATTCGGACACGGAAATGCCCGATAAAACAATTAAAACATACAAAAAAAAAAAAAAATCTAATAAAAGCCACCCCCTGTTATATTATTATTATCATTATTATTATTATTACAAAACAGTTTTTGTAGTGTCAGTTCTCTGCCCTTTGAGTTTGGTTAGAGAGTTCCTCCCGTGCAAGATTACATCATCATTTATCACAGTTCTACATGTACAGTATGTTGTGGAAGGTCACGAAGAGACGCCACAGGACGAATGATCCAGGTAAGGAGTGTGTACCTACAGTGTGAGGTCTCTGTCTGATGTGATGTACCTACAGTGTGAGGTCTCTGTCTGATGTGATGTACCTTAGTATCATAACAAAACAAAGAGATGTTCCCGAGCTCAGCCACTTCCCCTTAAACTACAACAACTTCTGCATTGAAACGGTCCAGGCACATTTCCTGAGAGAGTAAACTCTTCATGGGGGGGGGGAGGAGGAGGCATACTGGTCTTTTCTCAGGAAAATGCACGAATCATAACAGATGCACCTGAGCGGGACATCGCTTTCTGACGGACAGGAGGTGAAATGTTTCTGATGAAGGGTCGAGGTCGGATGAAGCGATGGACAGCGCGGCGTACGCCTTCGGGCGGGGCGAGATCAGTCTGGTGTCGTGATCTCGCTGCATGAGAACTGGGTCGCTTTTTTTTCAACCCCCCCCCCAACAAAAAACATCCTAGACACCGAGCGACAGGGCTCGTTCCTGTCCGTTCTTACTGGCTGGGAGAGGCCACAGTGTTCAGCTACAGGGGAAGGGACACACACAGACAAACACACACAGGCACACACACACAAAACAGCGAGGTTAAAATAAAGTCAAAACAACAAGCGTGATGGTGATGGATTCACTCCACTTACAATGATTAACTCTTTTCACCGGCAAACGTGAAACATTAACCTGCCGTGATTGGCAAAACAAAAGGCAATGCTGACAGGTTGAACATGAGAAGGCATTTGTTGTGAAAAAAAAGAGAAGAAGACAAAAAGAAGAAGAAGAAGAAGACAGAACAGAGGACATTTATTCTGACACACTTGGGAAGTTTGGTAAAAAGTGCTTAGTTATAGTTAGTTCACTCTGGAGGAAGCATCAGGTTTAAATCCTGCTGCTCTGATTGATAGACAGAGGACGGCATGCCAGTCTTAAGAAGGCTTGGACTGTCTATTTTCATGTGGGTCCATATGAGCCTATTAGCCCTATCCTGTTCCCCCTTACCCTACTAGAAAATCCCCAGAAATGCTTACTTCATTAGCTCCAAAAAAGGACCTTATCACAGTGCTAGGATCTTAGCCTCCTTTGGCTTCGAACAGACTGCTGACAGTGAAAAATATCCCCCCCCCCCAAACACCACGACCTCTGAGTCTCAAAGTCGAGCGCGGAATTTCAAGAAGCAGTCTCTCGGTTTCCTCGGGAAACACGTCCATCCAGGTACAGGATGTGTGCAGAGAGGTCGCTCTTGGCTCTCGGCGAGTCAGATTTTTCTCAGCGCTCGGAGAAGTCGGGAGTCGAAAGATCAGAGCGGGAGAAAAAAAAAAAGCCTCAGAGCGGCCGTCGCCTAATAGAGCGGGAAAAGCACCAAGAAAAGGAAAAAGAGCTTATCACAGAGAGTCAATAGTGGGATGTTGACGGGGTCGGGGAAGAAGGGAAGAATTTCACACAGAGTTCGGGAAGCATACAAGGTAAACAGAGAGGAGAATAAGAGTGAAGGTGAGTCATACCAGCTGGAAGAGGGGTTATAAGGTGAAAGGGCTGCACTAATAATGACTAAAGAGCGGAGAAGTGGAGGACTTGTGGTCGCAGGTCGTGTTGCTGTCAGATGGAGGACACAGGCGGTGGCTGGAGAAGGGGGGGGACGGAGGGGGGAGCAGGGGTCCGGCCCAGAGAGGCAAGAGTCACAGTGAAAGGCACACAGAAGGAAAGGGGAAGGAAGAGGGAGTGAGACCAGGCCCAGAGGTCAGAGGTTCAGGAGGAAGAGGGGGGGTCCAAATCAGAATATGGTGGTCTCATACTTAGTGCTGATAGTGCGCTTGGATTCCTTGGGGTCCACGAGCCACGTGGCGCTGCTCTGGGACTGAGAATCCCCCTCCTGTTCCACGAGATCCCCCTGAAAACACACGGAAAAGAGGGCGTCAAATTCCTGGCTTCACAGCAGCGGTGGATGTCAGGTGATTAAACTAACTTAAAATACAGGTTCTGTCAGTAACAGTCGGACTGAATCATCAACGCAGAGGAGCAAAATCCACTCATGTGACTGGTGAAACATGCAGATCAGCCCAGGTTGGTTAATTACTGAGTCTACAGTCTTATATAATACATCCGGGTGGCCATTAATCAAAAAGATGTTCTTCTTGCTAACGTGTCTTGTGTCAACAATCAGCTAAAATTGGCCCATAATGCTTTAGGAGTTCAAGTCTGTGTTGGTATTATTCACACAATAATATAGTTAAAAAACCTAAAGTGAAGTGTCACTGAATCCTTCATTTAGTTTGTTTTATTTTTGTAATGCAACATACTTGAACTTAAGTTAAACTCACATTATTATAAATACAAAATAAATATAAATATAAAAATTGGAGTCCCATTAGCATGTTTTAGAGCAATATTATCATAAAAATAAGATAGATGAGATATGGAAGTGGTTATAATCGAGTAATCAGGTTTTCTTTGCTAATAAACTTTTTTGTTTTTTTACTCAAGGCTTTCCTGTCGTCTTGTCTTCTGAAGTTTTAAAGTCACATCCAAAAATAATTCTTCTTATAAAGGTAACTCAACAATCTCATCAGGTTCCATTTAATAGCTTGTTCTGGAGCTTTCAAGCATATCACAGTCTTTATCCGAAGACACCAGCCTGCTCAGTTTTCAATTAGTGGCAGAGGTTCAAATGTTCCATTCCGCTGAGCACTTACAGGATGTCTCATCTTAAAAGTTGAGCCTAAAGAATTAAAATTAGAATTTAAATGACATACCATTAGCCAACTCCTGTCAAGTAAAACAATACATTTTATAGCTCTACTTTAAGATATAACGTCCAAAAAAGCTGCCACTGAATGCACTTCTTCTCTGTGAATTTAAACCTTGCTTGTGTTGCTACCAAACTGCCACTAGAGGGCGCCCGAGTCAAATGCAACATTCAAAGCATTCCTCCTCCAACATGTGGCTTTTCAAAAAAAGCAAAGCGTAGCTCATGTATGTTTTTCCACAAACCACAGTAAAACACACAGTAACAGCAATACAAATCCACAAAAGAAACAGAGGGTTAAAGACACAAATGGAGGATTTGGGGGATTTTCAGGATAAACACATACAAGAAGCAGCCAAAGTAGCGAAAGTGTGAGAGGGTGGAGGTGGGGCACAGGATGAGGAGAGGATGTGAAGGCAGCACCTGGGCAGCAGGGCTGGCAGAGTGCAGCGGTAGGAAGGAGGGACGGTGGGTGGTGCAGGTGTAACAGCAACGACTGTCGAGAGGAGGAGAGTCCTGGGGGAGACGCACGCCACCAGGAGGAGAGAAGAAGAAGAAGAAGAGGAAAATAAAGGGAAAGAGCACAGGAGAAAACAGGAGACAGGAGGAGGAGTTGAGAGAGCAGTTCACGAGCACGGCAATGTGAGGCAATGTGTTTCTGGAAAAAGCGCATTTGATAGAATAAAAAAACGTATATATAAAAACAGAGAGCGGTGAGGGCGGCACGGGCAGACAGACGGAGTGACAGCAAACATCACATTCTTAGGGAGTTTGTCGAGATCATTAAGCTGCAGTCGGAGAAGTGTGACTGGTCCCTGAGGTGTCGTTACCTCATTTACATTCAGCGCAGTCTCACTTCTTAATGGTTTAATGCTAATGGCCAGACAAACATCAGCTCAGTGTATTCATAATGATGTGAGGAGCCGCGGACGGATACAAATGCTCTCAGACTTGCCTAATGTCTTCCGAGGGGTTTGAGTTTGAGGTGTCAGGATGACTCAGTAAAGTATAATATGCTTTAATTTGTCAGAGTTGGGTTTTTTTTCTGGCGGCACATTGCAAAACTTTAGGGGCGCACAGAGCAGGGTTTCTGAAAAAAAAAAATGGTCCTGGTCCACGTGTCCTGGAACATTTTCATGTGCCGCAAGCATGGCAGAAATTTAATTAAAATATTATACCTGTTTAATGAGTTTAAGAGCCATTCACGGTGACAACTTATGCCTTGCATCACTGACCAGGGGACGAGACTCAACAATTAACTTCACTGATTCATCTTTTATCAGAATGGCGTTCCAGGATAACAGAAATCCTGGCTCAAACGTCTTTTATCCTATATTTGTTCACATTTTGGTAAACTGGCAGCATTAAAAGAACGCCGAGTTTCCTGTTACCAGTTCCTGTTTACAATGTACACGTTGACTGGAGTAATAAAGAGCGGCTCTCTCATTGATTTCTAAACAGGTTTATGGGCACTTATTATGGATTGACATGACACATAATGATGTCTTCAAGAAGTGTAAATCCCTCAAAGTCTATTAATATGTGTATCATGTCATGTGTTCAGATTTAATCATAACAAAGAGCCTGAAAGTTAACGCATGAGCCATGCCTCACATCCACCACTGCTGACGGTGTTGATAAGCAGGTTCAATCAGTGTGCCAGGCCACAAAAAACTAACTTCCTGTTGTTTAAATGCATTAATGTACTTAAATGCTAAAGTAAAGCACTTTGAATTGCCATGTGTCTGAATAACGCTGCATCGATAAAGAACCTTTGTGCCTCTATAGAAACAAACCCAATGACCTAATCCATAAAATATTCATGTGTGTGTGTGTGCGCTGCACATGGTGCAGTTAAGCTACACCATTTGGTATATCCAGCTCACCGCTGACTTGCGTACACTGCCACGCGGTTTGGGTACGGGTCGGCTGGACTTGGTCTCGATGACATCCGAACCGGGTCCCGCTGGGAGGTTCTGGTGCTGTTTGGTCCTCTGGGCCTGCAGAGCCAGCTGATAGGCTACCTCGAACGCCTGGCCGAGCGTCAGGATAATCTCATAGGTCAGGTTCTGCACGGGATGAGAGGTAGAGCAGGTTTCAGCGTGCAGGTCAGGACAACACAATACTCAGTTTGTAACGAGCCAGCAAAAAAAACAGCAGAATAAAGTTTTTCTCCCTCTAAAACTTCTTCAAAACAAAATTGCGTAACGAGGAGCAGTGGCACTAATCCTGGGAGTATTTTGCAGCAGCAGCAAGCAGCTCCCCTCAATACCTGCACTGGATACATCCGCTGTAGCTTAGCATTAAAGCTCGCTCTATTGTAACACACCGACAGCTTCCCAAATGTGAACAAGCGCCTCCAACTAAAGACAGGGGGATCCGAGCTTCACACTACATGCCTGGGGGAGGCTGAAAAAAAAGCAATCTCACGGGCGGGAACACGCAGCTCTGAAATCATCAGCATATCCTTTGATGAAGAATCTGCCCCGAGACAAACACAGCGTCTGTTTACTCGCTCGCCTGACAGACGCGATCGGCTCCGTGTTCCCTCTTTGTGCCTGGTGGAGGCTGATAGCAGCAGGGTGGTCATTACAGGCAAAACACTGCGACTACTGTAGCCTTTTTTCTTTTTTTTTTTTTTTTATCAGACCGCTCTAGCACTTTCAGCTGAGGGGTATTCCCTTGTTTCAGCCCCACAGAGGACATCAGAGAGACGGAGCAACCCAGAGGAAACCGAGCCTTGTGAGGCCGACTCTAGTCTGAAATGACCCCGGCTGCATTATGAGGCAGATTAGCCGGGTAATCATCGAAATCTCAAGGGGGATGGAGTGGGTAATGGAGGGCTAGTTATCATAGTCGGAGTAGCACTGCGTCTACGAGGAGGCAATCAGCTCCAACTGAAGCGTGACACCTTGAGGAGATAGGGCAGTCTGGCGATAACAGTGGCTGTCACATCTCCTCGGGGATAGTGGAAGGCATTTAAATTTACAAGTGAGGAAAGTTTCCAACACAAGAAACTCTCCTTCAGTCTCATTGAGCCACGACGTATTCAAAGACGTTAAAAAGACGTCCAGTGTAGAGCGAAACGAAAGTTTCTTTGAAAATATTTCTCAAAAAATACATCAAACGTTCCATTTGATCACAGTCAAATGTTACTTCATGCAGCAAAAGCTACAGGTTGGATTTGAACCCGGAGCCTCAACCTCTGCAGCCAGTATGAGGCCTGCAAAGTCAGAATTAGTCGACATAATTCACCCCGAGGTGGATAAACCTGCGTGTTTCCGTTTAACAGTGAGTGCATCCTTACCACGTCTACTGTGCTGAACACATGGCAGTAGTGGTGGCTGGTCTGCAGGTCCTTGGTGATGTAGGCAAACGTGCACAGGTCCTCCGGGTCCTGGGCTGCACACGAGATGTTACGGATCTCGTGCTCCGCGATGATGTTCTGCACGGGGAAGAGAGACAGCATGAGATGCTTTCAGTTGTATGTGAAGGTATAGTCACGTGGTAAACAGAACATGAACCTCTGTAGTCAGAACTTGAATGGTGTGAGTAATGAAAAACATTTGTTTATATATATGACAAGAAACAGCCAGTAAGGAGGAAACACGAAGGCATAAATCGTTTTTTCACAGCCAAAGTAATACCGGTCTGCGCTTTTAAGGCAACCTTTCAGTCGTTTTTTATTAATGTCAAATAAATGTCAGTGCGAGCAGACTGCCTCTCCGTCAGGAAACACAAACACGAGCAGAGCTGACACAAACTTGCAGGCATGACATTTACGATCAAAAGAAGCAGCGCGGTGTTTGACAGCAACACTTTCATGCACATGACCTCACAATGTTACAAAAAGGAAACTTATCTGCGCAGCTTTCGGTTTGATTTAAAGTCCGACTCTAAAGACAGACAGGGTTAAAAGCAGCGCGTTCATGTGGCGACTCACCTTATTGGCCGCATCGATGAACTTCACACCCTTGTAGGTGATCGAGAGGACGATGGTGGGGACTTTTCGCATTTGTTCTGTCGACCTCTGGAGGAAAACAGGACACAGGCAGAAAAGATGTTAAGTTGATTTATCTTTTCTTTACAATTTATGTGTATTCTGTCCTGTGACTGACCCCTTAGACTGGAGAACAGACTATAATGTAGTTGCTCTTGTTTTAAGTATAAACACCTTATTAAAGTGTTTTTAAAGGAAGAACTTTTGACTTCTTTTAAATAAATCTCACTTGCCTCGTCTTAGTGAGCAATTTTGTCTTTATTTGAGTTATTTTTAACTAGATACAGGGGGCATGTCTGAAGAAACACCTTTTTAAGCTCGAAGACTTATTTTTGGCACTGTCAAAACAAAAACATCACATTTTGAGCTCTGGTCAGCAAATTTCTTGTGAATTTCACGTTTCAGTCTTTCATTCAAAAGTTCATTTATGTCCTTTATGTAGCTGAGGAGATGTTTTGGTCTGGACAAAAAAAACTCAGTTTGAACAGATGCTGATCATATTTTCAAGATGTTTCTTCTGAGATTGTGCTAAAACTGAGATGCAATAAAACTTAAATTACCCTAATGAATAATAATAATCGAATTGATCTAAATAACAGCATGTTTTTACTGCACTGGCAGGCTCGTTTTTTACACTGTATCCTCTCAAATTAAGCATTTATTTCTTATATTCATGTGAAATGATTTGTAGAGAACTTACCCGCATTTTGGCACAGGCATCCTGCGTGGACTCGGTACCCCGTAGATCCTTAATAAGCATGGATCCAAGATACTGCAAGGAAACAGGAGAGGTGTTGGTGTATGTGATCAATGAAAAACGCATCATGTAGGAGAGGAGAAGGGCGGAAACGTACACTGGCTTCATATGCGCAGGATTCAAAGATGAGTTTCTCAGGCTGATGATGCCAGTTCTGGACCGGGGCGTACGGTGCTGCCAGACTAGGCGGCCGCAGAGTCAGGCGGGGCTCTCGATGCCGATCTTGGTACAAATCCTTGAGAAAAAATATATTCAAAGATGAGCAGAGCCCCACTATAATCACGCCATCATATAGCACACCACCGGAATGAGTGATGTAAATAAAACAAAACATACGTGTGATCTGTGTCGTTCACTGCGATATCTTTGGGTAACGTCATAGTCGGCATCTGGCACTTTTTTCCTCCCCAGCTCGCCCACGGGCAGCAGAGGGTCCATCGAGCGTCCCGTGTAGGATTCCATCTGACTGAGGGGGGACGAGGTCTGGGATCCAGGCAGGTCTTGGCACTGGAAAGACAGGTCGGGACGCGGACATAATCAAACAAAAAGTGTACACGCTATGTTGCGTGATAAGGAATTCATGATTTCACTCCTGGGTTTGGCATTGAATTTGAATAAATGTCAAAAGCCGAGCAGTCGAACTGATTTTTTGATTCGGTTGTGTGAGGACAGCGCAGCGGTCTGCGGGTACTCACCCTGATCTGAGACAAACGAGGAGGCTTGACTGGAGGCTCCTCATAGGGCCTCTCTGCTAAGGAAGCAATGATGCGTTTCCTGTGACCGAGCAGGGAGATCTTTAGCACCTGGAGGAAGGAGGAAAGTGTCTGGTGAACATGTGGAGCAGCACTCAAGGATGCAGAAGTGCTTGGAAGTTGGAGGCGGACCAAGAAATGTCAGACACTGCTACTTAACTTGTCATCACAACTTTCCCTCAAGTCTTCAAGCCTCTAACCTCAAATGAGACCCTAAATGTGTTACTTTAGAATTACTCTTACCACTTTTTCCCCCCGTTGTTTTGTTTCACAAGTTTGCCATATTAATAAACTCATTGGTTTCGTGTTCCTGTAACCCTCAACTAATTAAAGTATTGGAAACGGCTTCGCCTGCTCTGTGTATTTACTTTCAGAGTATGAGTTGCTGCCTCTTCAAACTGAAAACTGGAGTAAACTGTCAGACCTGTCCCTTATCCTGGATTTTATTCAACACACTGTGAAACTAATTTCACCCTCTGATACTTCTCGTAGTCCCTGTGCGTCACTGTGACTCACGTTGACAATCTCCAGTTCCCACAGGTTTTTGACACAGTCTAGAGAGCGGTAGCCGCTGGCCAGGAAGTTGTGTAGGTACTCGTGCAGGCCCAGATTCTCCAGCCAGGAGGACAGGGAGCTGCTGCCGTCACAGCCCAGCGCTTTCACCTGTAGGAGTAGACTTGATCACTCACTGATGCTTTGTCGACGGGAACAATCTGGGCCTATCTGCTGCTTTTTAGATCGATTTTAACTCTCTGACTTTTTGAAGGAAATTAATAAAATGACCCCAGATGTGTTTATTTGAAGTGTACATGACTTGAAGAGTTATCAGGCTAAATAGATTTACACTTCTGAAGCAAAAGTACCAATACAACAATGAGGAAAAACTCCATTATGAGTAAATGTCCAGTAATCAAAGTCTGTCTCAAGTAAAAGTACAGAAGTATTGATAGCTTTATACATATCAAAAGTAAAAGTACATATTCTTTAGAGAGATATGTTACAATATATTGCATTATTAGACTGTTAACACGATATACAGTATATGCAATGTCTAAGTAGCATTTCATTGTTGCAGCCGGTTGAGCTGGAGCCTGTTTAGACCATCTTTAAAAGCCATCGTAAATGTCAGAGAGCCCAGGCAGACATTTAAAGTGAACAAATAAACACTTTATATACTGTGAGATCTTATCTTACTCCCTCAGTTGGGAACCAATGGGTTCAAGTGAGCGTAAGATAAATACTGAGGGGCCATAAAAAAGGTTTGAATGGTTTGGAGGGGAAACAACTTTTTGATGGACAACAAATAAAAACGTGGCGCATGACCACGACTAGACAATTACGGTTGAAGGGTAAGTTCCCTCGTCATTATGTTCTCACCCCGATACGAATGGAGAGTCTCGTGAGGTTTGGTACTCCACAAAACATTTCTGGAGCTTTGCAGCAAAACAGCGTTGCAGCGTTCTGCTAAACAACTGAAGTAGACGGGAAACTTGAGGTGTGCTCGAGCTCATGCTTAGCTTTGCAGCTACAATGAAGATTCTGTTTTTATAACAGACAAGCTGTATAGAGCTGTTTTATAGTTTTTTTTCTGTTGTTGTTTTTTTTTTGTTTACATTTTAACAGTCCCCATCAGTTGTTCACTGGAATGGTGCAACACTGTTTTGGTGTGAAGCTCCAGAAAATGTGTTGCCGACTATGAAACTTCACCCAGCCTTCCACGGGATAAATGGATAATTCCACTGTGATCTAAGATGAGATGCACTGCAAGACAGTAGATCACGTCGTGCTGAGATAACTGAAGTAAGTCATCAAAGATTTGTCACCTTGGGTAACGATCTCGCCGCATGCAGGATCTTCTTTCTGTGGCTCGGGTCTGTGATCCCGATCTCTCTCAGGTCCTGGTCCTCCATTACATTGCTCCCCTACGGAACAAAACACACAAAGTGTTATTAATTCTCATTTCTAAATGGCATCAAGTGATCAACTTCCTGCCAAACATGTTGCGACATAATGACAGACTGTTTGGCTGCAAGGTTACATCTAGCTCAGGCGAATCCTCCATGACAAGAGCCGATGCTGCAGGTTCAGTATTGATCGCAAGTAATGCCGCCATTGCAGAAAAAAAGGTCAGTTACTCTTGAGTGAGATCTTCAAACTCCTCCCTGGGACCCAACCTACTGACTGTAGTAACGGGGGGGGGGGGCACATCGATAACCCCTTAAATGAGATGCAAGTGTGTGGGGGAAGGGACTGACAGCGAATGTGTGTGAATGATGGTGGAACCCGTCTTTGGTTACACACTGTACCTCCTTTGGGACAGTGTGGCAGGTAATGGATAATGGAGAATAGAGCGATAAATCAATGTCAGAAGTGCAGAGTGGTCAGGGATATGAGATGGAGGGGAAGGATACTACTGCGTCGATAGGTGACTGATGGCTGCAGGGAAAAAGAAGAAGAAAAAAAAAAATCAAAACACCCAGACATGTAAAAGGAAAGCCTCCATTTTCTACATTGAGCCTCATTCATTAGCAGCTCCTGTTAGCCGATCTAATGACCTGACGATCAAAATAAATCAGTTATTACAAAGCAGACCGTCAGAGCTCTGATTCCATCACACTGACTGTAGAACGATGAGCCGTAAATGCTTGCGGTGTAACTTTTACAGACCGGGTCAGCATCTAAATCTCATGTGCTGAAGTATCATGGTGCCCCACGCTGCTGCCTCAGGAGCAAAATGTAACGGCTCAGTTCACATGGGGCTGACTCTTCAGTATGAACCTCGAGTCAATCTTATGGTGCCCACACACACACACACACACACGCACACACACACACACACACACACACACACA
>CAEMYA010000044.1:12063056-12093292 GCA_903131615.1 Diplodus sargus | reverse complement strand
ACCAGCCACATCGCTGTGTTTAGTGAAGATTTATGTTCAAAACAAGGCAGTGCTCAAATTGCACAGCGTCTCTGTCAGGTCACCAGGTGGCCTTTAAGTTGATAGCAGTTGTTTACAGTCGATACTGAGGTTTCCATTCAATCGCTTTTGTAGATGTAGACAGATGTGTTGTGGTTTCAGCACAAGAACAACATCGCTTAGGCTTAACAAGAGGACACAAGAGGAATCCTAGACAATATTCTCATACAGCTACATTTGGATACATGCTCTGAATCTACTGTTGAAATAAAACAGAATGGAACATGTGTTGCAAGTCAATATTCCTCTTCTCCTCTGTGTTAATTGGTGGATCACTAACCAACTATGAAGATGCATATCGCCACCTACTGTGTCCGAGTGTGTAGATGCTGCACTTGTTAAGTGGGTTTAAGCCTTTCGGTTGCATATTATCGGCTCTCTTCATCAGCTCGAATTTCACATAAACAATAAATAGCCGATAATATCGTACTATTACTTAATAACATTTGTGCTGACTGATAAAAAGTGTTTCCTTGTCTTCCTGGTATGAATATACAGGACAAACACATTGCAACAGTCTGCCTGAACACACAATTAACACAGTTTGGTTTTGTTTTTTTCAGACACACCGTGCATTCACATTCTGCTTGTGAACATTTGGGCCGTGGAGTCACAGCCTGTCCGAGAACCCTCCGCTAGCCATTGCTGTCAATTTGATGGCGACTTCCAAGGTTTGCTAGCACGATGCCTCATACTTAGTATAGTCACTGCAACATTGTATAATTTAACCACATGTCGCTTATTTTCTTCATATCTTGCAGGTTTCAATATATTCTAACATACAGCATGTTTTGTTTTTGCATTTTGTATGTTATGTTCCTGTATGTGTAAAGTCTGTAGGGCTTTTCTTTATCCCATTATTCTTCCATATTCTGCTGAAACATCTTGCAGTCGATCTATTCAATAAACTATTTCATTTTAATGTATTAAACACCTTTAAAAACCTTTATATTAGTCATTACTGACCTGTTGTTTACAGTATTACTTTGTGCAGTGCAAGCAAAGGCTAAAGCGTCAAAACGTACACACGTCGTCATAAATAAGGTGAGAGCAAACACTTACCTCGTCCCATTCTGAGGTGAAAGATGGAGACTTCTCGAGCCTCTTCTTGCCAGTGCTACAGTTAGAAACAGACTCGCTACGGTTTCCCAATCCTCCCTCCTCCTCACTAGGAGGCGACACGAGCAAGTCAGAGTCCGACTTGGAGAGGCTGCGTGCCAGCTTTAGGTCCCCGGGAGGCCTCATCCTAACACCAGACACTGCCCCAGCCCCCAAGTCCCTTGGCTCCTTGTTCACAGTTGCGTAAATTGCTTTTGGATCACAGTCTGTCAGGATGGCAGCCATGCTGGGACGGCTAGGTGGCGGTGCTGCTGCTGCGACCTCCTGCTTTACTTTGGTTTTGGGCTTTCTCGATTCTGGCGGGCCCTGGCCGGATGGCTGAACACCTGGAAGCCTGAAGGGCTCCTCGCGGCAGTCGAAGACCGGAGAGGATCCGTGCAGCAGGCCGGTGAACTGCTCCGGGACACCTGCTCCCTGATCCTGACTGAGCTGGGAGTTATCTGGAGAAAGAGAAAAAAGAAATGGGCAAAGTCAGTGTAGAAAAAAAGTAGTTTGTGAGCGCAGGAAAGTGAACTTCTAACTGAGGGGCAGATCCTTACAGCAGGGCTAATAAGAAGCCGCCCACACGAGCCCAGAAACAGATCTGTAATTGTTTCCTACCAGGGGTGACGGAGAGAGAAAAAGAGGGAGAGGAGAGAAGGAGCGAGGAGAAGGCGTATGTTGGCTGGAGTAATAACAGAATTCCAAACGCAGCTTGCAGTCGTCTGACGTCTATCTGCTGCATGCAATTTGTAACGGGGAGTCAGAGCTCGCCATCTCTGTGAGCAGCTTCAGTTCACAGGCCCACTTTACCAAAATCACACAACGCACAAGTTTCCTCAAGAAACTGAAAAAACCTCCGTACAAACACACAACAGAAATATAAAGAACAAGACTCTCAAATACAGCCAAGAGGAGGGAAACTTACATCGACTGCCTTCTCCAATGAAAACAACTCCTTAATGAGACGGACCGGCAAGAGCAATTAAAAACAATTAGATTTTTTCCTCCTCCCACTCCCTGAGGAATTACTGCCACCTAAGCCTCTTTTCTGCAATCAAATCAGCCCCGGGATGACGACGCGCGGTCCTGCAGTTCCTCCTGTTCGGTCGTGATGCGTGTTGTTGTCTGCCGTGTGACCAGCAGCCCCTCTGTGTTCTTCTGGCTTCTAATTCTAGACCCTAATGGAGGCTCAGGAATGGAAATTTGAATCACCCTATCCTCCAGCAGCCAGACTCCTGATAATTAGCCGTGTGACACATGGAGAAGGAGTGTGTGTGTGTGTGTCTGTGTCGGATGTGTGTATGTGTGTGTGTGTGTGTGTGTGTGTGTGTGTGTGGGCCGTCTCTGCCAGGGTGACAGGGTCAGGGTGTTTGGTGACAGGGAATCTGGGGCAGTGACAGCAAAGGAAAAGTAGTGACCAGTTGCGACACTTTGTTTGTCCTTCACAGAAGAGTTTCGGCCGACGTCGTTGCCGCAGCGGCTCCGCTATCTCTCAACCTGCTGTTCAAAGCCCCGAAAAAACATCAAAAGAGCTGGCGGGAGAAGGAGTCATATCTGCAGAACACGTGGGGAGGAATGGCAGCACTCAACTGTTTGACACGCAAACTCTCTGACTTCACCGAACTGCCCCATTACCATTTCAAGGCCAATTTCTATGTGCCGAGCAACGCCCTGAAACCCCCTTTCACACGTTTCTAACCACTTAAACATCTAGGAAAAGTGTGTGCGGGTGTTTGTGTGTGTAATCAGGGGTGAGCGAGTATACTCGAACATATGTCAGGACCACAGCCAAACACCCACCCTTCTCCCTGGCAGCTAGGGAGTGTGAACGCCCAATGAGCACATCCATGTGGTTCCAACAATCGCACATGGTGTAAACCCTTCGCCGAGACCGACCTCGGCTCCCCCGCTCTGTTGGTGGAAAACGTGCACAGACACAATCTGTACAAACGGATGAGGTCAGCGCAGAGGTGCGGATGTGTGTTTCATTTGGCAACGACGGCGCCATATCTTAATAATGATGTCATGTTTACTGTGCAGACGCTGCAGCGCCGGTGCTGGCTGTCACTCCAGCGTCCACACAGTCCAAAGTCAATTCAAGCACCAGCCTGTGGAAACTCTGCTCTGTTTTTATTGTAGATTCAAAGACATGAGCTCTACGTCATCTCTCTGCTCTTTGTCAATAGAGGGCCAAAGGTCATATTATTGATATTTGGACATTTACAGTAAGCAAGTAAACAAATACCTCTATTGACAGCGCTGGTCAATAAAGAACAATAGTTGGCTGTTGGCTTGGACTGCAACAAATGTTTTCATCATCCATTAATAAAAAAAATTGGGGAAACGCTCCAAAGTCTTCAGATTGGTTCTATCTATTGGTACTATCCCATTTACTACCTGTTATGGTAAACAAAAAAACAAGCAGGAAATCCTAGAACGAGCAAATGTTTGCCATTTTTCTGAAACAATAAATAAACAGATAGTTGGAGATTTATTTTTGATTGACTAATCTAGGGATCGACCAATATATTTTTCTTCTTCATTGCCAATTATTAGTCATCAAGGTCACAGATACTTGGGATCGATATATATTTGCAGTAAAAACTAAAATCAAGAGTAAACAGTGATAGAACATAACAAAGAACAATGTACTTAAGAACAATTACAAGGTGTTTGGTATTTCCATTTTCTACTGCTGTGTACTTCTACTCCACTTTTTTTTGACAGCTTTGGTTACTAGTTATTTTGCAGATGTAAGATTTTTCAGCATTGATAGGCTATTCCTTGAGACGGGTACCCAATCAGATAGGGTTGTGGGCGGGACACTGAGTTAAAGTTATTTTCTATAATCGGCAAGCAGACACAGCGAACGCCACGTATCGGTCTATCTGTAGACTAATCGATCATCATATTCACTGTATACATAACATCATGTCGAATGATATGACGTATAAGAGTAATCAAGTACAACTAAAACTGGTAGCAACCGCTCACAAACCAGTAAAATATGTTACTTACTAGTTAGAAATTTGCAACATTTCCGCATAAAACGTCTTATTTTGTTGTGCTATCAAATCATCCTAATCACTTCAGACAATGTTCAAACAAGGCAACGGCGTGTTTCAATTAGCCGCATGTCGCTATAACTTCCTGGGAATCACCAGACAACACATCAGAGAGTGAGGAAGGAAAGTCAGCGCACGTGACTAAATGCAACATGAATGAAACTGTTAAACATCACTTCACCAGATGACATTCCTGCCTGACTCACGTCAGATTCTCTGCAGTAATGGTGACTGTCTAACAATGAAGACTCGCAGGATCCCATGCTACACTTCACGACACCATCAAACGTCCCCTGGGGGCGGGAATTACATACTGTGCATTTAAACTGATGCATCTGATTAAAGCAGGGCTTCACTGCTTATGTAATACGACAGTTGTTGCCAAACAGGTGCTTTTAATCCTTCGCCTCTCTGCTCTCAATCTGTGGTGCTGCAGTTCATAACAGAACAAGCAACTCTACGTTTTTTCAAATAAACGTTTGAGCTTTGGAGGAACCATGGAGAGCTTTTTCGCAAAACGAGGAAGTGAAACTATAAAAGCTGCACGTCCAGTAAAAAGAAAAGAAAGAACTGCAAACGAATAAAAAAGCAAGTACAAATAAGGATATACTTCACTCTCAGCCTTTAAAACTGCGTGCTATGAAAACCCCAGATTTATTACCATCTGTGGAGAATCTTACGATGTTACTGCTTGTGTGAAATATCCCCTGGAAACCTTATAAAACGACACGGCACATAGGTGGAAATCTGTGGAGAAACACTATATTCCTGCTGAGAACAGCAATGTGTTTGTGACACATGATAAACACTCGCAGGTATCGCTGACCGTGCATATGTCTCCTCCACCTGCTACAGAGCGCTGAGGTCTGGTCCCCGACTGTCCACACAGGACCCGGGACCTCAGAAACCACATCCACATGAGCAGAGCTGAACATTTAGGGCTCAGCCGGGGTTTTATAAAAAACACAGAAGTGGGAACTACAAATTGCTGATGTGCAAACAAAAACAGAAAAGAGAGGGAAAATTATAACGTGGCGTTCGGATATAAACCCAACTTGTGGTTTTTCTGTGGCTTTAAAAAAGGGAAAGGAGAGTCACTGAGGACAATATGCAAGAAAAAAAACTAAATTAGGAAGTGCTTGCCTCACTCTCCACAACATCAGCAGTTTTAATATAAAAAAAAAACTGTCAAGCAGACTTAATTATTTTTTAATCCTGAGGCGAAACATGTTCCAGAATTGTGAGTGCTGATTTTGTCGAACATTTAACATCAATTTTAATGTTTAAACTCATTACGGTCAACCATCTGAGGGGCATTTGCACAAATCTGCTAGTTGTATCAAGATGTCAGGATGTATTTTGTTATAAATTAAGATAACATGTCGGCTTCTGCATGGAGAACAACTTGTCCATGACCAGTCAAATTTTAAAAACCCCCGAAAAGGACTAGAATAAATGCATGAGAATCAACGCTGAAACGGTTCTTTCTTAGATTAAACTATCATCATCGGATATTTTCAGCTGGTGTGGCAGTACATCTATAAACTCTTTTGGGAGAAAATAACCTCAAACTCTTTCCCACAACCACAGCAAAAAACAAATTAAACAAGCGCCACAGATCTAAGAAAAAAACAGCCAGTTCCTGCTATAAGCAGAAGCAAATCAGCTCGCCTACTATGTGCTGGTACACAGCTCCTTTTGCAAACACGCTCCAAAAAACAATTATTCAATAAAGATGTGTGTCAGCAAAAGGACCCAGAGGCCATGCTCCTTACCTCCGCTCCATTCTTTGACTGGATGATGTGGCTAATCCTGCTTTAAGCGGGATGTGAATCTCCGATAGGAACGTCACAATCTGATCAAGAATTCTGTTTCATACTGGAAATGAAACGTGTCTTGCCCACTTGCCAGGGAATGTCAATCAGCCTGCTCCCATCGAGCCAAATCCGCTCTGCTGCTCGAGAATGCCAGTCATGCATTCCCTGGCAGCGCTAATCCAAGCCAGCCCATCTCACCCTGCAAACCCAAATGCATTTCTACCATTTCATCGACATGCTTGGCCTGTCTTTTTACAAGTCTGATCCGTCCAGTCCATCTTCTCTTACCCTCACAGCACTGCCAGCAGCAGTTGTTGTTCCTTATTAGGTTACTTAAATCCGAGCACGGCCGGTCAAACTCACCTCCTGGTGCTCGTGGGCCCGGCCGTCCAGGAGGGTGCAGGCTGTCTTTCGCCTTGGTCGGGGCTCTGAGGTCGTTGGGGGCAGTGGGTTTACGCTGAGGAGGGACAGTGAAGAAAGGAAAAGAGTTTAGTCACACCTGCTGTTTAAAACATCTTCTAAACACGTCCTACGTGCCGGAGAATCATGTTAGCATCTGCCATTTACATATAGAGTGTAACTCTACAAATTGCCTGTCTTAACTGTTACTATACATGAGATTGTGACAAATTATATTTACAGATTTTTTAAAAACTCTACACATATTTTCAGTTGGTTTATTTTGGCTTATCGTGTAGTTAACTGTATGTTGAGATCACGATAATTAAATGCTTGCTAATTCCAATGCAGAGGGAGAACAAAAAAGAAATGTGAGAACACAATTTGTTAAATTTTGAATATTAAAAGATTTGGGGATTTAAATAGGTAATTTTGTTGCTGAAACACCAGATTATGTTGAAAATCAAAGCATTTTTCAAGGATTTTATGCAAATTCAGCATATTTCAAGACTTTGTACGAGCCCTGAATTGACAACCCAGGCTAATTATTCAGATATCTGAACATGAAACCGATCAACCGCTTGAAAGGGAGCACAGGTGGCAGGTTTGGCTCTGCTAACAAGACTGCATATGAGAGCACAGCGGACGCAATGCCGCTCGTTTGTTATGATTAGGCAGCTGAAGAGCACGGCTAACCCAATCGGAGCTGGATATAAAGAATGTCAACGGATATTGTGGGCAGCAGGCGGGGTTGCAGGTGGGTGGCAGCAATAATAAAAGCTGCTAACTGGATGATAGATAGGAAAAGGCAATAAAATAAGATATGATGGGACAATAAATGAGAGAAAGGTTTACAGGGCCAGTTTAAGACGACTTCTGCCTCCAGCTGACGCTGTCTGTTACTGTGATGACAGCTTTCCTCGGATTATTCCCAATGAAATGATTCTCGTCTTTACACTCTGTTGCTATAAAAGTGTAGAACGAGCAGAGGATGATATGTTGCGCTACTTCAGTTAAATCTCTTAAAAATAAATGTAGGTTTACTTGGAAAGCTGATTCTGGATCTATATTGTATTTTCTTTTTTGATGTACGGTTTGTTTTCAGTCACAGCGTCTGGTGTGGAGGATTAATATCTTGTACTCAATACATTTAATCTCTATTACATAACCGTCAGTGGTCGAATGGTCAAGCTGATACTGTTTTCTGATGGAATAGGGAATGAAAGGGCAGTAGATCTCACATTTCCAAGTCAGAGAGGACAAAATACTCACATTTAACTCCGAAGCTTCATATTGAACATAATGAGGTTGTAATTAGATCTGTGTACTGTACCTGTGATTGGTTGCTGTATCTAAAACCAGGGGATCGGAAAGGTAATTGGTCCCCAAATAACTGGGTCCAACTCTCAGCTGTGCTCAAACTCTGGCCCTGTGTATATCACTGAGTTGAACCAGTATATTTAAAACACTCTGATGAAGGATCTTTGCCAAGTAGAGTTTATGTTCATCTACTGTGATGTGAGCCAAACGAGTGAAATGTGAGCATTTTTTCCTCCCCGACTTGGAAATTCAGAGATGTGTGTCCGCTTTAGGTTTTTTTTTTTAGACTTTAACGACTCCATCCATATGTATAAAGTATTTGGAAACTGGCAGGCGTAAAAAGAAAATGTACTGAGATGTAAAAGATATGAGAGGAATGAGAGGAATGTTACATTTACCTGAGGTAGGACACTATTGGAAGACTGTGTAGTGGTGTTCTCATCTAAGAAGACAGAAAACAGTTGGGAGTTAGGACACAGATGATGAAAGATTATTTTCAGAGTTCAATTACTCAACACATCTTCACAGTTAAAGACAACGTTTTGCCAGTTTCTGATTGTCAGGAGGGACATTATGCTGAGAGAACGTTAAAGTAATGTATAATAAAACCATGTATTATGCATGGCAACAAGTGAGACTGACTTTTAGATTTGTCTCCCTGCCATTTGAACAAGGCTGGGTATGCTGACATGATAAAGCAGTTTTGAGACAGATGGGAAAACGAATCATTTGACATTTCTGTCCAGCTCAAGCGCAGAAGCAAAAAACCCTTTTCTTCATTTGCAACCACCATCATTTATCCACATAGAGGAGGCACGATGACATCAGCAATTAAACCCCCAACTCTTCCGCTCAGTGAGGTTCTCTTATGGTGCCAGTGAAGCTGACTAAGCTGGAAGGCTCGAGGGGATGGTTTTAAAACATCAACAGCTCGGAATCCAAATGGCCTCCTAATTTAATCCCATTTAATCCAATTACATGCAGTGCCATTCATCAGACACAACTACAGGAGAGGGGGTCCGCTCATGTGCAGCGCACACAGAGATGGCGAGGGGGTCGACCATGTGTGTGGAGGCAGTCTTGTCGGTGAGAACAGGAATGTATTCAGACTGCTCAGTGGGGCTGGCACCATTTCACTATATTCATCTTAATGGTGATATGAGACTACGTTGAGGATGTTATTACAGTGTGACGTGGCACACGTGTTGTCTTTTCCTGGTTCTAAAAGCTGCATTACAGTGAAGTGATGTCATTTTCTGAATTCACCAGCGTGCTCTACTTGTTCCAATACTCGTCTTAAACCGCCTCCCCGTTATGTCAACATTATGATTCTTCAAGACAATCTCATCCCAGCCATTGCATTGCAGAAGAACTTTTGCTGAGATTTCAAAATATCTAGCTATATATCTTAGACTGCATAAAGAAGAGGTGGGGGAAAAGAACTTGGGCTGGACCCTTATCATCCACACCCAGACGTCCTCCTTCATAACCGCTGTAAAATAAATCAAAACAAGCTGGACACAGACCACGCTCACATCTTTTGGTTTTGTTTTCTCTTGTAACCTTTCTGAAATGAATTGCAAGCCGCTACTAAGAGCATTTTAGAAGCCAATATTGAGTTCACTTGTCTCTCTCTCTATTTCAGAAGCACACCACAGAAACTGGGTTAGGGTTAGGGCTGAAATAACACGGTGCCGGCACTCTGAAACAATGGATAAACAATAAAAAAAGAGAGAAAAGGGAGAGGTCTAAATGACTTACGTGCCTGTAATGAGTGTGGCAACTTAAACTGATCTAAATGAAAATGTACCATTGTAAGAGCAACTCCCGTGTATATTTTCCAGTGTAATTATGCGACCTCATGTTATAAAAAGAGAAAAATGAAATAAATAAAAATACAGATATATATAATGTATCATGATATAGCCTTAAAATGTTTCAGTGGAGTATAAAGCATCCTGCTAGGAAAGGGATGCATGTGTTTACGTGAGGGTATGTAGTTTAGGCATGACCGTCTCTTAAAAATGCAAAAGTAAAAAGATATATTTTGCATGCTATTATTTACATTTCTTGCACACATTTACCTTTATGTGCTTGGGACTCTTGGCTGGGCGGTGGGACTTTGGTCTGTGCAGTCAGCAACAACTCGTACGTGTGATCCTCCTCCTCCACCCGTTGGCATCTCTCGTTGATACTGCTGTTGGTATACAGGGCCTGCAGAAGAGGAACCGAAGAGAGCAGGAGTAAGTAGAAAGTCAAGGGAAACGCACGGACGCTTTTAAAGTGCCTCGCTGTTAAGCACTCACTGGCGCTGGTTAGATTTTAGGACATAAATATCACCTTTAAAAGGAGTGAAATAGAAAACTAGAAAAGGTTTTGGCGAAAAGAACTTCCTTCGACAATGCTTCCTCTATGACCAGCCACAGTTGGGGCCAGACTCTGATTCTGTCTTCACTCGTTTTCCACCTCACTGCTCTTCCTTTCACGCCCCTGCTGCCTGTATCTCACACCGCACTCGGATGAATATTTATTAAGAGGCCGTTTGATTTGAGCAGCGGCCGTGAAGAGAGCAGTCGTGACCGGGGTCGTGGCTAAAAAGCAACATCTTCGGTGGCAGATAAGAGTTTTCTGACGGTCTCTGTTATGCTATGAACACACTAAGGAAGAATTAAATGAGATCGGTAGTGTTCCATGTTTCCCCTGACTTTATAATCTCACCTCTTCTTCATGACCAGGCCCAGGACGTGACGAGTGGACCGGGCGATCTTTCTGTAAATGATCAGGAGTGCAACATGTAATAAACACAGCTGCTGATCAATCTTTCATTAGTTTATCGCAAGTACTAAGTTAAGAGATGCACTGTTCACCCACTCTGCACCGCAAGACCTGTAATGCTGGAGGGGTCCTGAGGCCCAGTCATGTGGATAGAGGACCACTATCACCCTCTAGTGGGAGTTCTGCACTTCATCTCCCATTTAAAAAAAACAAAAAAAAAACACACCCTGTGACAGGCTTACCATTGTTTGCCTGCAAGTGTGTATGTTTGTGTGCGAGAGTCGGTTTGAGTTCAACTGCTGCTGACCTTGCCAGCCTCGCTATCGGGCCGTCCGGAGTCCCTGTCAGAGGATTTGCCGCTGGTGAGGCTGTCCAGAGAGTGGCAGGAGGTGGCTTCGAACAGCGCCTCGTACGGGCTCTCCTCCTCGGGCCCCGGGGCCAGCCCTGAGATCAACTCGCTCACCTTCTCCAGATCACCTACGAAATGCAAATTGTAGAAACACACGGACTAATTCCTTAGCTGTGCAAATTACACAAAGCCATCAAATGCAATTGGCTGGATCTGTGGTTCCTGTTTAAAGTGCTGAACTTTTCCAACATCTGGTAAATCTTACCCTTTTTCCTTGGACTGGGACTCTCCTGGGGCGGCGGGACTGGTGGAGGGGGAAGGTCGATGTCAGGGGGTTTTCCAGTCATGTGTCCTGCAAGAAACAAACAGGGGATTGTATCACAGCTGGTTAATGTGAAATCGAGAGGGTAATTCCCACCACAATTCTCCGCTTTCACGTGTCTTCACCTAAGATGAGAGCAGCTATCTCTCTGCTCTTCTGGGAGGGCATGTCCTTGACAGTGTCCAGCGCCGTCAGGCCCTTCTGGTCGACGATGTTCACATCGATACCTGCCGGATGACAGACAGTTAAAAGTCAGGTGTGAAATTTTTACCAGTGGCAGCAAGTGATTCAAACGTCTGACGACTGACCTGCACTGAGAAGTTTCTGCACTACGTCCGCCTTTCCAAACAAGGCTGCTTCGTGGAGGGCACTGCCCTTCTCCGTCTGAGTAGAAGAAGAAAACCAGAAGTGTACAGAGCCAGAGGCACAGAGAGTTGACAGAATGATTAATATTTAACTTAAAGTGCATTTTTGTTTCCTTATTGCCAGTTTAACCTGCAACATTCCAATTCCAGCATCCACATTTTACCAAGATAAACAGCGCATTGGCGACTGCCGGATTTATGCCCATCACTCGGTCCACTTCTCTACTGACAATTATGTGGTTGAGGAATCAAAGCATTTTCCAGTTCACAGGGCCATGCTAATTGAAACCTGCAGGATGCAAGGCCTGAAGGACACTGGATAGACTCCACATCCTCGATTTGGACGAAAGGAGGACAGAGTGAAGGGAGAGGCCTCTCCAGACAGATGGATGGCACAGTTTGGTACAGAGTCACCGCCACAGGGCCCACCAGGGGGAGCAAAGCCCAGCTCTGCTTTGATACCACAGCACTTCCTTTGCAAACCGAGAGCTTAAGAGTTTTACATTTAATCTCAAAGCTTTGGTAGGAAGTAGCGAGAGGAAATGCTGCAAGAACAGATTAAGTTACCCAACATGATTTGGGCCATGACAGTATATTAAGGAACGCCTGAAAGCTGAAGCTTTTCAAGTTCCCACAAATGTACGGACGAATTACACACCTCGTAGTTGATGTCCATGCCGGCGTCCAGCAGCACCTCCACCACAGACAGGTGTCCGTTGCGGGAGGCCAGATGCAGCGGCGTGTGTTTCTTGGTGTTGCAGCTCAGCAGGTTGGGGTGGGCAGTGAGCAGCAGCTTGACGACCTCCAGGCGGCCGTATAGGGCGGCCAGGTCGAGCGGAGTCTCGAACTTGTTGTTCCTCATGGTGGGGTCCGTCAGCTCCTCCAGCAGCAGCCGCACCACCCCGGTGTGGCCGTACTGGGCCGCACAGTGTAGTGGCGTCTCGTTGTCATTGTTCTGTCGGGGGTGGACGAACGGGTGAGAGGCAGCACAGGAAAACAACAACAGAAATCATCATTAATGAATGGTAATTTTGCAGTTAATTAACTTTATTTCATAGTTATTTCACCGTTAATGAACAATGAAATGCTTCATTAAGCATTAATTAAGCAGCTGTTCATCAAATTTAATAAATACTGCACAGCTCATCTATAAACATTATCTGGATAGTCGTCATATCTTTAAACCTTTAAAACAGCTTATAAATTGTTTATAAAGCATTTCATTGTTTGTTAACCGTGGAAGAATTTTTAACTGAAATTCTAATTCGCTGTACATTTTTACCATTTATTGATGACGTGGTACCGAAAAGTGAAAAGTGGATGTAATAAAGGAGATGAGCAGAGAAGAGACGTGGGCTGAGTCACGTTTGTTAATGAGTAAGAACGGGTGACTCGGTGAGGTGAAACCAATCAGTGCATAGAGAGCCCGCCACACTTAGCAGATTAAAAAAAAAGGTCATGAAAAAGCACCAACCACGATGAAGCACACAGTGAGCCCCGAGGGGGAAATATCTGGTAGATTGGGGAGGGGGGCGTGCCTGGCTGGCAAAAATACATGGACTAATGAGGACAGGTGCTGGAGACGGCACCGAGTGCCAGGGGGCAGCAGGGTGCTAGCAGAGGGGCAGAGGCGCAGAGACAGGTGGGGAATTAGTGAAAGACACGGGCCACTTCGGAACAAGAGGTCACTGGCGTTGTTTGACAACTAAGAGTGAGAACTGGCCCGTTTGTTTTGTCCTCTCAGGGCAGTCACGTCTATACACCATTGTTTCTGCTCACACACCAGAGGCAACAATGACAGGAGTTATAGACATTTAGACAATCAGGGGAACAGATGGCTTGTGCGTTTCCATGTGCATTTCATTGTGACTAAGACACAAAAACAGTATTTTCTTACGTAATGACGTCATGTGACGTTAATGATCAGACTAGGGCTGCAACTAAAAATTGATGTTCATTGTTGGTCAATCAACAGACAATTAGAAGATCATCATCGGGGTCTTTAAAGTGGGAAAATAGCTGAAAATGCAATGTCATGTCTCAACAATTCAACAAAAACTTGATTACAAATAGAGCTGTTGATTCATTTTCAGCCTCTCGTGGTAATCGAATGATAATCGATTGTTCCAGAACTAGGTAATAAAACTACAATATGTACACTAATTTAATGCTAAGTGGTCTGGGTAGCTGCCTGACGAGAGTGTAAAGTCTATTACCTCTTAGTGACTCAGTGTTACACAGAGAGAACAGTGAGGAGAGGACTCTGTTAAGATCAAAATAAATATCCAGCGTCATTCCTGTTAAAGAAGTTCCAAACGTCTGTCCCTGTGTGTGTTCAAAACTCCTCGCAGAAGAGCAACAGGCTACCAGACAAGCAGACAAACAGCAATTAAAACCAGTAATTACAATTTTAACTCAGTGAGTGAGGTTTATTGGATCTAATGACTCGCATGCAGCAACAAGATCGATGTATAACAGACCTGAGGACCTCCAGCGCTACTGAACAGCCAGCAGGGGGCCGACCTTGCAACCCAGCATGGGAATACTCTCTACCAGCTCGAACAACAAACACACAGGGAACGGCATGAATAGTCATGATTAAGGCTGTGCTACTGGGTTGTATCTAGAAATAGGGGGTGCTTTAAATACAGAAAGAGGACATTAAAAACACTGAGTAAGTGCCGCAGAGCAAAAAAAAATAAAAAAAATAGACTGCTCTCAATCTCTCAAGGTGTGACAGAATTGCTGAAACATGTGCTTCTTGGCAATCTGCTAACAAAGCCTGCACAACCAGACACTTCTTTGGATCTATTAACATGTTGTGCATAGATGGGTGTGGCAGACAAAATGCCAGCTATTGTGGAACCACATGCTCCGAGAGGCAGTCATTCCAGACACACAGAGCCACCTACAAAGGGCTGACAGCTGGCATGAGAAGCCCCGACATAGACTAGCATGGTGCCCGTTTTTGGGCGACTCCCAGAGGAACGTGCCAGCTGTGTCACTGAAGACAGGATATCGTCTGCAGGGGGGCCAACAGGGCAACTATAGACAGGTGTCCATCGCCCCTTCGGTGTTACTTTCACATAAACCTGGCGCCAGATGGGATCAGCAGGTATCTCCTTCATTGTTAGTGGGATTGAGAGGGAAAGAGAGAGTGAGCATTGTACTATACAGGCAAAGCAGGTCACAGCTTGAGCCGAGAGAGGAGGAGGTGGAGCTTAGAGGAACAAAACGACACCTGCCGATCAAAAGAGGGAGCTCAGAGGCTGGCTGAGAAAAAGCACACACTTGTTTCGAGTGAACAAAACACATGGAGGGAAAGGAAAAAAAAAAAGGAGTCTTTCTCTGAGGTTAACCACAGCAGCCTCGCTTTTTCAGTGCCTGGGTGGTTTTTGGGGTTTGTGTCCTTAATTCTCCTTTCAACAATCTTCTCCGTGACTCAAGACGAAACTCACATGTACTCGGAGAGAGACGCGGCCGCACCGCTCACGAAAAGAGCACGCCGCCTTTCATCTGTGACGCACCATCGAGCATTTGACACAGCTTTTTCACTCTGGATTTACTCCCGAGTATTAAGATGACTTCAGCAGGGCAAACGTACACGCTGTGATTACATCAGCATGATTCACTTCCTGGGTCTGCTGCTTCAATGGTTATCCGTGTAAAAAAATAATAATCATACATGAATTTACACAAAGGTTCCAGACTGTAACGACAGGACATTTTTGCGAATGTGCGCCGCTCCTACAGAAGAAGACAGAAGACACCTTCTGGACTGACACTCCGGCCACAGCGCTTATGACCAAGTGTCTCCCCGTCAGTGTGGTGGTCAGCGCTCTATAGCTATGTGTCAGCCAGCATCTGATCGCATTAAACACGGCTGACCTGCCGCTTGACTCACTGATAGGAAACAAGCAGCTATGAGACATCAAGCCTTGCCTCACGTCTTTTGATGCAAGCTATGCATTATTCACACGATGATCTTCCACTGTAATGCCACTCTGGAAACTCCCAAACAACCCCAAAATGATCTCCATGATACGTTGTTCTGGTCCTGCAGAAAACTGTACATATACTGGAATAGAATTTTTTTTATCTATTTTTTTTCTTTTTCTTTGTTCCAATCATATTACTGTTCTCAAAAGAAATATTTTCAAAAAAACATTATCCGCTCCTGTACTTGCAGA
Source organism: Diplodus sargus (assembly GCA_903131615.1). Lineage (NCBI taxonomy): Eukaryota > Metazoa > Chordata > Actinopteri > Spariformes > Sparidae > Diplodus > Diplodus sargus. Next base: position 12,077,511 of record CAEMYA010000044.1, on the reverse strand, counting down.
ACAAGGTCAGTCCCACTGTGGGTAGACAAGGAAAAACCTTTAGATTATAGACTTGCCTTATCTCCTGATCTCTCATTTCTTTTGATTTATGTAGAGAACACAGAGGATTTAGTGCAAAGTTCCAGTGGGTTCATGTTGTTTCATCTGTTTTCAGCATGTTTTTGGTCAGAAATGTGATATTCATAAATTGCACTGTGCAGTATATTACATTCATCAGCTGCTAAAAACACACACCTGCTAGACAAAACCACTTTATCATCATATTGATTTAAATGCTGTCACGGTAACAACTGCACACAACATTTTATTCAACTGTTAAAATGAAAATATAATAGCATATCATTGCAACAACGTATTTTGAAAGAGCAACTGACATTAAAGTAATAACAATATTCAGATATTGTAATTTGAAACTGGAATAAAAACATTAAAATATCATAAATTCAATAAAAACACATAACAACCAATAACAAAACACTGCAAAAAGTTGAGCCTAAATAAAACAAATATGTAATGAACATGTAAGACTCTCCTCTCTGATTGGCTGAACCCAAATGTTGCCATAGCAGAGTGAGTTATGGAGTGGGCCTTTAAAACCAAGTCCATCTGGAGTCATTCTTGGCTGAATTAATGCATTTATTTGAAAAAAACAAACACCAATTAGCCTCGAGTAGCATGCTATCTTCACTTGGTTCACTGTCGATAAGGTAAAATGATTGAGGTCATGTCAATTTATGGTACAATGAATCAGTAATAATGGAATTATCATGACAGGCTCACCAATAACCAGGCATCGTCTTGATTCATTTACTGAAAGTCATTGGATAGAATCACGATTCTGGATATGGAGGCCACGGTTTCAAAATCCACCCAGTCTATACAGCTACTGCAGGTCCAGGAGCAGCATGATCTAAACAATTCTGTGATTAAAGTGATTAAAATAAGTAAACATGGTTTGAGGGGAACTAAAAACGGGTAGCCTGGTTGGAAACTATTTTTAGCAGAGCGATAGCCCTGCAGCAAAATAACATTCCAAAACGTGACACATTTATATGTACATGTAAGGACCGCAGCAGGAAATCTCGCTGTATAAAAGAACAGGATCATTCTTATCTCAAATGTACTACCACGGGCCACGTGAGGAGTCAAACAATCGTGTACTGACAAGACCGAGCTCTGAAGGCTATTACACAAAATGGCACCAATGACTAGCAGCCACGCTGGGGAAGAGATTAGAATTCATATGGCACGGCCAAGACTTCCTGGACAGTACATGTTTTTATGAAAATCCCGTCGTTACTGTGCTGCGGGCGGCGTAAAAACCTCATCCTGATTTAGACCTCCGTGCATGTCAAACAAGAAGAGATTAAGATCTCCAATGGTGTCTGCTGCTGATTGATAAACCCCTGCCCTAACCAAGAACATCTGGTTGAATACACTCGCATTGTTTTTTTTTCATGCTGCAGAATATCCGGGGCGGGAGGGGGAGGGAACGGGAAAGGAGGTGCACAGTGACGGAGAGAGCGGATGATGTTATGATTCTCACAACCCGCGGCTGGGAGATGGTAACACGGTTTGACTAGCGAGCTCGGTCACGTGACGAGCTGGCTGGCAGCAGCGCAGGGCAACGGTTACGTCACCCCTCGCTCCCGGTAGTGGTGGTAGTAGTAGTGGTGGGTGGGGGGAGGTGGTGGTGGTGGCGGGGTGGGCTTAGCAGCTGTTGCAGCTAGTGTGCCAAAGGGCTGGCCGTGCCCATCGCTGCGTGCCTGTCTCCACTGTCACAAGCTGAAATCCTGCTAGTTTTTACACATTCATACAAAACATGGATCTCTTACACACACACACCCACACACACACACACACACACACTCAATTTTAACGTTAAACAAATGTTTTAGAAATTAATTATCCAGCTGTTAAACTGCACAACGTTAAAATCTTAAAGAAATACTCCACTATTTAGCATGTATAAGCACCAAATAAACATGAAATAAACTTAAAGTTAAAATACATTTTTTAAGGGTTTCTTGTTTCTGTTTTTACACTGACCTCCAATAACAAATGTCCACAGGAGTTGAAGTTGCTAACAAACACATCATTGCTCATCTATATTTGCCTACAACTACATTAGCTGCTAACTACATTAGCATTAGCTGAGACATTTTAATGTCTCATAAACCATTTACTTAATGTTTGTATACAACCTATAATGCTAAACGTGGGAGCGGGGGTGGGGCTCATCGAGTTAAGGACTGTTGGTCAGACATCACCTTCTGCTCTGGGAAACTGTGTTGGGTTTTTCTACCATTCACTGAGGTTTTATAGAAAAAAAAACCTAATCGACTAATTGCAATATATTTGTCTCTATTTGTCAACGGCCCTGTAAATCCTGGATTGTTTTTTCCTTTAAATGCACAGCAGCCATTATATAAAGGCTGACTCTAAGAGTGGATTTTTATTTGGATACTGTCACGCATTCCAGAGTAAACAGACTTCGCAGTCCTGCAACTAGATGAATGTCTGACTGGCTTCCTGCCATAGATTGTAATTCTTTCTTCAGTGGAGTTTTCCTTCCTTTTTCCTTTTTTCTTTCTCTTTACACAGGAAAGAGTGGTTTTCCCCTTCATATTCCACTTGAATAAATGGGACACATTTTCAACCAACATAAAAAATAAGCCTTATATATCTTAGATACCATCTCTGCTCTCAAATTCTTGTCCTCCAGTCACAAATGGGCCCCAACTGCCGTAGAAGACACACCCTGAAATTTGCAAATGTGAATGCATGACAATGGAGAAATCTCGATCCTTGTGTTAAATAACAACACGTCCCCTCAAGGGCTCGTCAAATGTGCTTCAGCTATTTCTTGGCACGACAGAGACAAGAACGAGTCCTGGAGGACGAGCGCCGAGCAGAAGGTAAAAGGGAGGAGGGGTGCGATGTGTTGCCGAGGGAAGAGCTGGCCGCTGAAGTGACAGACAGAGGGGATATATGAGCGCACTGGCAGACTGCGAGGAAGATGGGGAAACTCTGCTCCGCTGGTAATGAGGTGACCAAAGTCCAAATAAATTCCTTCTAAAGCTGCCATCAGAAACTTTATTCTGTGTCACCTCTCTGAGATAATTCACAGCAAGCCTGCAGGAAGATGTACGATCCAGTTCCAGTGTGAGTATGAGCATATATTCATTCAAAGTCTAAATATTTTGCCTACATTTTTTTCTAAATGTCACTTACAGGATATCGCTCAAGGATTAATGTGATTCAGTTCACTTTTGTTTGGCGTTACCTACAGTTCATGACGTTTGAGTTCACGTTAATGCCAGAGCAGCCAGGCCATCTGAGCCTGGGTCAGAGGAACTCATCTAAACATATATCCTATTAGACATGTGACCTATATAGGAAGATGAAGCCTGGGTGAGAGGTAGCGTGTTATGAGTCTGGGCAGACCAAGGGCTGTATCCTATTATATGGTAATACACAGCACGCATGGTAATTAATAAAAAAAAGAGGTCAATGAAGGCATTCATTAAAATGGTCTTGACTGAAGACAGCAATTTTTGCAATTTCTTGTAATAATAGAGCTAATGAGATGGTGATAATGAATAGAAAGCCTTATGCCATCCTTCCTCATACAACAAGTATAATTATAATAATTATAATTCTGATTATTTTCTCTATCCAGTCTTGTCTAGTTTTCCAAGAGCAATGCAAAAACACTGTGGAGCTGGAACAAGTGAATGATTGGTCATTATCGACTAATATGTTGAGAGTCGAAACGGATCATTCAGTTCAATCAGTTAGTCAGTTACACTTGGTTGGATAAAACAAGCAATTTGATTACATCATCTTGGACTTGTTGGTGTTTTCCAACATGTTCTATAAATGTATCAACCAAAAGTATATATCAATCTAGCGAATGGTACATACCGAAAGGGATCGTTAGTTGCAGCCCTAAATTGGGTATCAAAATAGTCATTTTGGGTTTATAAAGAGCAAGAAAACTCAAAGTCCAAGGGTTGGTTAGTTAGTACAAAGAACATTCCCCCAGGAGGCCACATGACAACAGTGTTCAACATTACCTCGATACAAAGCAGGATGTTTTCCTTAAACTAACCGTGTAGTTTTGGTGCCTAAGCCTAACCAATGTGGACCATTTGACAATGTTGATAACAGTCCAAAAGTCAAAATATGTCACCATATCTGAACTGTTTGCCAGCAAGCTAATACTAGTTTGAAAGTCAAACCAGACATTGCCTGTAGTTTTTGAGCCTGACTTGAGCACAGAGCCCTTCACGCGCAAAACTGAGTGGCCGGTAGAATATCATAGTTTGAATCTCAAGGCCAATGACCAGATGAGATGGGAGTGAGAACGTGTTGGTTGAAACACAGCAGTGCAAAATGGCGGAATCTGTGGAAGAGGACCCACAACCACTTTAGATATAGAAGGCTTGTTCTACGGTGACACACACACAATGCACCCTAGTTTCAAGTTAGTTATACACTAATGAAAACATATGAATGAATATCATACTCTTATTTTACCAATAGATCCCAAGAAATTCTACACATCGGACCTTTATTTGACTAGTCAGTGCAGTTCTAATGTCTACAAATTGCAACCTGCTTAACCCCAATACTCCGATGGTGGGGTCAGTCCAGGTCAGGTCCTGCGGTTCATGGTTGGCTCTAACCTACTGAGGCATCTTAAACATCAAAGTGGCCATCCCATTCAGGACACTCCCAGCAGGAGAGAGCACAGAAGTATAATGAATAAACATTAGCCTGGCTGGCTTCCTGGACTGGGATGACAGAGAACTGGACCCACTCCAGACCGACTCCTTCAGCGTCTCTGACAGGAGGATCACTAAAGCCCCTATCATCCACGAGTCCAGAAACCCTCTTCAAGCCTCGTCATTCACCTTTATGTCTGGCTAGGTCACTCTGCACAAACACAACCAATATATCACCACTGGGTCACTCACAAGCAGCGTATGACCAATAACCTATGGCACGGTTACTATGACAACGTGCCACCTCTCTCTCTCTCCTCAGCACCGCAAGCTTTCAAGCACAAACTGGGAGGTGGGGAGAAGAGGAAGAGGAGGGAAGAATACACCCACTCACAGACAAGCATGGCATGGAAATCTGTCTTTGATGCTGATGCAAAGAGACTGCTACACTGAAAACCTCCCAGCCTCCTCCTCCTCAGCCTCATGAGATGGCTCTCTGGTCCTGGAGTGTGATGAGAGGGGAGGCAGGCCAAGCACACCCCCCCGCCAACTCAGTCACATGATGCCATCAACCATGACCACAACCGGGGCCAAGAGCATCTACAATGCATCCATGTTTGTGATTTATTCATCACGAGGCTTCAATTATTCAGGCTCATAACCAGGTAGTGGCCCCAAACTATCCTGTTTACATTAGGGCATCATCTGTAAGCCCAGCGGACCACAAGATTCAATGTTAAATCCATCGATCAGACTAAATGGAAAAAGAGCGAGAAAACCACTGCAGGAGAATTTTACACTCCGATATATAGCAGCCTTAAAGAAAGCCAGCCTCCCCATCCAAACACTAAGAAGATTAGTGCAGGGGAAATGTGACAATGTTCAGAAATAGTGCTGAGCTTTATCTGTAGGCCTGGGTTAGTTTCCAGCTCTGCCTGCTCAAAATTCAATCGTGAAGCAACCAACACGGCATGTTCACACTGCTCACTGCTCCGACTGTCAGCGGCGACACCGTCAGCTCTGCCGTGTCTGCTCAACAGCCATCGTCCTCATGTAAACACGCTGTGGCTGGGGCTTCCCTGGGAGCCTGAACGCTCACACTGAAATATGAAAAAGGCTGATGGTGTACTGGGTGTACTCCAGATGAGTCAAGTAAATGAGGGGTAAAGAGTCAAAGTTGTCCCTGGTCTGACCCCAGTTGCTGAGTGCCTGGTTCTAAAGGTATCATAGCTTCATTTTTTGTCTTTGATGGGTTCTTTAATTACTTTTTCAACACTTTTTTTTCCTAACTATCTAAGAAGACCAGGAACAGTGATGCCAGCCATCAGATCTGTGAAGCTGTATAGAGTTGCTTTTAGCTGAATGCTAACATGCCTTTCACCACCTGCTCGATCAGAGTGGGACACGTGCAAGTGGGTCGACCATCTTGGACATTTTGGTACAGTGACACCACTTGTGCAAGCACACACAACTTCGGTAAAACCTGGTATCTTTAAGGCTAGTTGATGATTATGATTAGACTTGCTAATCATTGTTTTTGACTAGTGGTTTCCTGTTGTAGCAAAGCAAAATGTGTGTACTAAACATCATGGTAATCCATCCAATAGCTGTCCATACGCTGCATGCAAAACACAAATATCAACTTCAGGGTAGTGCTAGAGGATGGACGATCCATCTTCAGGGAAGAAACATTGCTAGCATGGTAAAAACTTTGTATAGCCGCTGTTAAAAATATTCAAAAGGTAATTATGAAACTAGGTGGGGGCCCAACGAATGGGCTGAAAAGTCAAGTGTGCGGGACACACAAACTCTGAATAGACTGAGAAACAAATTAATCTAGTACAGATGTCACTATCGGCATTAATTCTTTTTTTCAAATGGGTGTAAAGGAACATTTTGTTTGTAACAACTTAACAAATCCAAAGAATCAGCTGTTTTCCTTCTATATGTATTATAATAAATTGACTCTTTGACTTTGTAACTTGGGTTTACCATTTGTCATAATCAGTACAGTAAAAAACTGATAATATGGTAATGAAAATAACCATTTATTGCAGTGTTTTGCAGTTCATCTATTTGGCACTCAATTTGTAGCAAAACACAATTCACCAGTGGGGTTAGGGTTACAGAAGTCTACCATAAAGATCGTGGCAGTTCTAATTGATAGTGTGGTTTGCATCAGTCAATATTTTTCTCATACCGTTGCCAACAACTGCACTGCGCTAGACTGCACACTATGCAAGATTTCTTAACAAAATCGCTTAATTTCTAACAACCCAGCACAAACAATTAACATGCAGATTCAAAAATCACCCACAGTGACCCTCAGAGAGACCTTTCTATTGCAAAGGGCTGGGAAAACAGTGCTGTAACATATACCAGAGATTATTGTCTGTGGTGGAGGTGTATGGAGCAATGCAGCATCACTTATGTTAAACATAGCATTTGAATTAAGCTGAAGATCACAAGCAAACACGAGCAGAAAGCCAGAGAGCAGGAATCGACCGAAAAGCCTCCCCGCAACTCTGCAGCAGAGCGGCTCCGGCAAGCAGCAGCAGCAAACCAAACCCAAGCGTAGCAAAGCCGACACAGCAGGAAAGCAAAGAGGCACTTCAAAAGAAATGTTGTTTCGGCAGCACTGTGTGTACACACCTTGGCATTAATATATGGGTCAAAGGGCCCACAGCGTTTGAACTCTTTATGGTCTACAGAGCTCTGGGAGGGAGGAAGAGAAGATAGGCCAATGGTTTTGGATCAGACAAGCAATGAACAAATGAATGATGATCACAAATGAGTCAAACTAAATAAAAAGGAGAAACAAAATCAGAGTTGAGTTAATGAACAATCATGAACAGGCTGGGAGAAATGACACAAAATGAGAGCGACTGAGTTTTTGCGATATCTTGACAGTGGCTCGTTTGATCAACAGATTTCAGGTTCTGATTTCACAGAGCTCATAATGGGTCATTTCTCCTGATCCCAAACAGGACAGGCCAGAGACGGTGCCGGTCTTCGGCCCGCCTGTGCGGTAAGCAACCAACCAAAATATGAAACATATGAGTTAAAACAGTTAAAATGGTTAGGGGCAGACAAGCACTTCTCACACTAGCATGGCGTCAAAGCACTTCACAGTAGAATCAGACTCATGATGCACGGATGTTAAAGAACTCTGCACACAGTTTTTTTTTTTACATTCATTCAAATTTTGTTCACGTGGAGTATAGAGCATGCCATGCTGAAGTAGAATTTGCATCTCCACGTGGCATTTCACAGCTAAAAATGACTCCTTGAAGTGGAAAAATGTTCACGTTCCTATGGCTGCTGACTAAACCACTCAAACTGTCATTGTGAAACTACTGAAGGTCAGCAGATGTGTTCAAAAGCAGACAGTTCTGAGGACATTACCTAATTTATCTTTATAAAGCCACTGCTGACTGTCTACTATGTCTTCTGCAGACACAGACGCACATCTTCCAACCAACTCTGATTAGATGGAGGAACAAATCTTTTTAGTGCTGACATCATTTCACGCTGATAACATCAGGATGTTAAACGTGTTTAAAAACTGAAACCTTAAAAAGGAACAATTCACCACAATCAACAATACATAATTTCTTCTTATCTGCAGTGCTATCTATCGATCTATAAAGTTTTGGTGCAAGTTGATGAGTTTCATTGATGTGCCTCACCTCTCACATATGATGGAACTAATAACACCTGGCCCAGTTACTGATGATATTTAGTAACGCTGTCGTGAGCACTAGTCTTTCGCCCATGAGTCAATGCAGCCTCCTAATGTAGTTGATACAGGTGACGGGTGTAGGTAAGTAACACTTCAGGTAAGAGGAAAAGCATGTATTTGGGATTTTGGGGTGAACTGTCACTTTTTGGCGTCAAACAGAGAGTCCACACATACACAAGCACAGGCGAGTAAATGCAGCGCCTGACCTGCTCGTTGAGTTTGGGGTGTGAAGGTCCTTGGTGGATGAGCAGTTTGACGATATGTTCATCTCCCTTCCATGCAGCCAGATGGAGAGGATAGCAGCCCTTGTTGTCAGCGATGTTGGTCAAGGCCTCGTTTCGTAGCAGCGCCTCCACCACCTCGCTGTAGGAAAAAGGAAGGGACAGGGCAGGTCAGGAAAAATGCCACGGCTATTAACCACACTAATAAATACACAAGGCCTTAACAAACAGCCAATCAATAGCTTTATGTTCCCAGAGGGACAATTGCCTGTGAGGGCAGACCTTATTTAATGGTGAGCCTGCACACAGGGTTCATATACAGCACCTTTACCATTACATCTAAAGCAGTACTATAAATGCAATAGCATAAAGTTTACAGACTTCATATATAACCACAACAGTCGATATTAATGTATAAATATACACACAGTTATTCAGTCTATTTACATAGTTTAGAAAATATCTACAGATCTAGATTAGAAAATATCTGTGCGTTTACATTAGAACATACTCTATACTCCATACTTTAGCACCATAACAGGTTACACAATGCTTTTTCAGATTTTGATCAGTTTCTATCAGTGGCTGTAGCAGAAACAAAGAATAGGTTGAGGCTGCGCCAGTCTGTTGGTTTCTTTTATTTGCATTTACACGTCTTCATCATAATGTTAACCAGTCACTCGGGCAGCGATTTCTAATCAAAGCAATGAGTTTCACGTAGTTTCAAGTTCTTGGAAACACCACATTGAAATTCAAGCATTTTTCCAGCACCTGTACAAACCCTGAAATATGACGATTTTTTGTTTACGTGAGTGGTGGTGTGGGTGAAACACCAGATTATGTTGAAAATCAGACATTTTTCTAGCAGCCTATTCAAGTTCAAGTATAGTCCTGACTTGATGGTTAAAATCTTGTGCACTCTATGTACAGAGGCTATGTCTTCGCTGCAGCGGCCAGGGTTCGAATCGGCCCTGTGGCCTTCTGCTGCATGTCATCCCCTCTCTGTCTGTGCCATTTCCTGTCCAAACCCTCAGCTGTCCTGTCAAATAAAGGCATTTAAGGCCCAAAGAATCTATTTTTAAATATAAAAAAAGTTAAGTATTTTCTAAACGTTCAAGACTTCAAGACCCTGTGAACAAAAAAGCTGAAATGGGCTCCAACAGAGGCATTTATCACTGATCTACCTGTGTCCATTAAGCGCGGCGTGGTGGAGAGGGGAGTATCCAGTGCTGTCCACACAATTCACATTGGGGCCTCTCCAGATGCTGTGAAGAAAAGAAAGGACTGTTAGGAAAAAACACACACACACATACACACACCAAACAAACACTGCCTATCCTTATGTAAAGTCTCTAACTGTGGGTGTGACTGATTCTGTTTTGATTGCTATCTAAGGGTCTCCAACAGCAGTAAGTTTAAATCACAGCCCAACCCCGCCTACGCACAGGTGAGGTGGGGGCATGCACTCTCTGGAATAAAGCTGCAAGGATTAGTTGACAGACAGACTATTAACCGCTCATTATTTTGATAATTGATCAATCGCTTTAGTCATTTGAAAAGCAAAAATGTAAAAACTTGATAGCATGCTTATGATAGGAAATGAAGGGATTGTTGGTTGGATAAAAGAAGCAGTTTGAAGACATCATTTTGGGCTCTGGGAAGGTCTGAGGACCATTTTTGACATTTTTTTGACAGTTTACAGAGTAAAGTATGATTAAGTTAATCGTTAGTTGCAGCCCCACTCCGTACAGGAATGAAGAGGCTCAGGCCACCAGCAGCAGTATCAAACCAGAAAACGAGGAAGGAAAAGAAACACTATCAGGTCGAAGCAGCAGCTAAGCTGAGCTAATTGCGTCTCATTTACAGGAACTCAATGCAACGTCAGCCTGATTATTTTGGGGTTGCGAAGTAGAATATGCTTTTGTTACGTAGCGTGAGCAACAAACAAAGCAACAAGACTGAGCCAAAAAGCACCGAAGAGGGTAAAAAGGACGGTGGCCCTGCACTCTCACTCACTTGAGCTGAACTTGGCTGTCAGCTCCGATTGGCTCGTTTCTTTTAATTTGCAAGGAGCGCTGTGGTGAAGAGGAAAGGCCGCGATGATAGAGGGGACGGCGATGAGAGATTGAGGGAGCAATTTAAAAATCTAAAGGCTGTCTGGAGTGCCAGAGACTGCGGATGTGAGGCTCTCAGAAGGACCTTAACACATCCTAAATAAATCATGTGACGAGGAAATCCCAGCACTAGTGAACCAAATATCTGAGACCAGAGTCATTTGGCAAACAGAAAGGGAATGGGAGCAAAACCACTGGGCCTCACAGATAATCAATCATGAATGGGAGAAAAAAATAAAAAATAAAAGAGAAATCTTACTGACTTTTTTACTATTTACTTAGCTTTTGATATATTATAGAAAACCATCTCAGCGCCAAAGCAAACGACCAATGATTTGACAGTCGCACAGATTCATAAATTATGAGTGACTCGGATTTTGATGCAAGTGAGTAATTTCTTGTTTGAATAACGCCTTTGGAGAAAACTCAGCAGGGCAGGCATTTGTACATCTTACCAGTGGATAAAAACATTAAACATCAGCTCCGGGAGTTGAACATAGACACAATAGGAATCGATCCATGATAGAATCGGCGTGTGAAGGCGGCAGGATGCTCATCCTCCTCTGCAAATCAGCTTTCGGTGCGACCGTGCTTCACACACACGGCTCGTTTTTTTTTTTTTGTTGCAGTAATGGCTGTTTTGCCCCCTTAAAATACATCTCCTATAATAGCTCTGAGAGCAGCCTGCAATTACACAGTCAGAGCCATCTCATTAAATAAGTGTCTAGGAGGGCTCCATCGCCTGCAGAACAATGGGCCCGACAGAGCACAGACACACAGGGATGCGGCGATCTACTACTCATAACCTAAGCCCTTTATTTCTCACAGAGCGCCTTCTGGGTCTGAACTCACCGAGTCAGGCACCCATGAAGGCAAGGGGACATCAAAAAGCAGGGCGTGCCAAGAGGAAATACTCAAGTGTGAAAATGGTGTGGGAGGAAATGCTGGGGATTGATGAATTTCTGTCAGAGAGGAGTGGGGGGGGGATGTGTGCGAGCAAGCTACGATTATGTGAGCTCTTAAGGCATCAGGCGTACACACTTCCTCTCTACTCCCAAAGAACTCATAGCAGAATGCGTAGTTGGGAGCAGGAAAAAGCCCGTCCTGTGTTGTGCCCGGCCGTTTTACACATCAAAAGGGAATACCACTGAGACAGAAGCAGACCTCTAGTTGTCGTCCTAGATAAAGAGTTACGTAACGGCTTACAGCAACAACAACAACAACAAAAAAAACAAATTAACATAAACACGAACGGAGCAGCGGCCACGACTGGAGAGTTTCGCAGATTCAGGGATATGGGACTAATGCGGGACGGCATGGCGTGCGTTTTAACGTGACGCGGTGACATCGCATTGATTGCCATGTCATGCAAAGCGAACACTGGGACTGGAGGACAGCCGGGGCTGCAACAGTATGAGCCATCTTATAACATATTATTGTGGATGGGTATCACACTACACATTACATTAATTCCATCATTTATAGTGATCTTTAAAGGAACAAAAACAGAAGTGAACACAAGTTTTATAATAATTGCACAAATATTATGTCCCGACAGACGTAAACTTGAGATAAATATATTGTTTAAAAACGTACCCTACAGTTAGCTAGTGATTAGTGTATCTTACATTATATGTATAGTGGATCCTAGTCGAGGATGTTAAAATAAATGCCTCTTAGAAAACATAAATTTCAAATATCTGTGCAACATTAAACTCCTTATGTCAGATGTATCATGAGACACACTGCAAGATGTTCCTTTCTTATTCTTAGTCATCAGCTCTGAAGAAAAACTGGAATAAAGGCCAACGTTTTTTGATGCTTCTGCACACTTCGATCCCCCTCAGCGGTCATGACTCTGATGTGTCATTGCCAGAAGTTTCTAAAAATGCCACTCGGACAACACAAACATTGTGACATCCGCCACATGACCGAACAAAACCTTGCAGGGACGTAAATGCATCTCAAGACAGCAGCATGATGTCACTCTCTGGTATCCATTTCCATCATACTGCAGTGGTAATCGGTGTTAATTCACCAGCATCGCCTGCATGCAGAGGGAACGAAGATGTCTGCTCGTTATATTTGTCACTGTCAAGTTTGTTACGAGCAGAGCTTTCTGTAGTAGCAGCGTTAAGTGAAGTCCAAGTGTTACGTCCTCATTTTGGCAGCGCGGCACTCAAGGGCATGAGTCAGAGTGGTGCTCGACAATCCACTTCATCCTCTTACTACAGCTCACAACCAACCTAACCGAGGGGACGGGCTTTGGCCCCATAGCGGGGCAATGGGCAAAACAGAGTTGATTTGGTTTGGGAGGGGACACATTCATTCGAACTGACTGAGGAATTCCTGGTTGAAAGGCTGAGCTAATCCTTAATTTCCCTGAGGGAATATCAGCGGGATGAAGCCGGAGTTTGAAAAAGATTCTGGGGGGCAGTAATTCTGTGTCGTACAAAGCCCGGCCAGTACGACAGCAGGAAGGATAATAACATTGCCCCTCTTTTATGCATTTTCTCTGCATTAGTCCGCTGATGTTAGTCACACATATACTGAAGGCGTTTCCAAAATATGTGGGCTTAAACATAAATCTCCTCTGTGTTATGTTCTCAAGTCCAAATGTCACGGAGCTGGGTAATTACATCCACAGACAGAAGAGACTGGAGTTTGGTTTTCATGGATTCTCATACCAAGTGGCTAAACAGTGGGTAGCACAGTATGCTACCGACAATTATCTGCTTCTGATGGTCGATACCAATGATATAACCAATCACTTTACCTCTTAAATTTTTCTAAAAAGATAACAATTTTAAAAGATGTTATTGACAACATTCAGTCGCTAAATGTGGCAAACAACAAAACACTTCCTTCATGTTACAACGCCGCTGCTGTTCGGATTATCTGCCCCCTCAAGTGCACTCGCTAAACATGAGGGCATTCAGCCATTCTTCAGTTTTTTTTCCCCACAAACTGGCAACTACCAAGACTGTTAATCGCTGATGAAACACTGATACCCAGTTTAAGCAGTGTTACAATATTGGTTCACTGTTAGAAGCTGAAACCAACTGTCAGACTTCTCAGAGATAAGCAAGACAATCATTATGGAGCCGACAAACATTTTTAAAATGACTGATTCACAATCATAATTTTAAGGAAAAGAGACTCTTTTTCCTGAACTTTTCTACAAGCTCTGTAAATGTATTTTATTTATTTTTTCATGATTTACCCACATAAAAATGTCATCAGTATGAGCGATAATATTCCATAGCTCCACTGGGAATTGCTGTGCTAAAATTCTGAACCCTCATGGAACATTTATTCCAAATGACAATTGTGTTTTCTTCCTTTTAAACTGTAAAAAGCATCCGCAGCAGCAAACATGTGGCTCTCTGGTCCAGACTGCATGACCAGACCAAAGTGCAGCAGTTTCACATCTTCAACCAACTTTAACCAGTGCATACAGCCACTTACTGTATTAGAGTGTGAAGATGTTTTTGGCCTTGTATTACTGATTCTATTCATAGGTTATATTTTCATTATCAGCCAACAGCGTTAATATACTTTTACCGCCACCAAACCAATAAAGTTATCTGATGCATTTTAATGTATCCGTCAGTTTGTGTTGATCATTTCATCCGTATTCACTCATCT
>CAEMYA010000044.1:12025917-12061877 GCA_903131615.1 Diplodus sargus | reverse complement strand
AACTGTGTCTGCCCACAGTCTGTGATCCGAGCCGTCCAATGGGCTCTGCCAGACTCATAATGATGGGCATGAAAAACACAGGTGGCAGGCTGAAAAGGTGGGATGAACACGGAAGGAAAGAAGAGGAGAGATCCGATGGGGCGAGAGCGGAAAGAAAAACACGTTCGATCACAGGCTGTCTTACATCAAGCCGGCGTCTCCCCCCACCGACTTCACAGCAGACGCCACTGCACAACAACTACAAAAATCTCACCGTTTCGAGCCGGCATCCCCTGAACACTTTGCTTGAAAGAGCGAGCTGATGTTCAGATTTAAATAGAAGCTTGCCGAAAAAGGATGGACGATTTCAGTTATGCTGACATCCCACTTCTGGAAATAACACACAGCTCCTCTACGAAGGAAACCCTTTTGGTAAATACTGCTCAGTTTGCCTTCAGAATTCATCAGTAAAAGTCCTTTAACTATGACAGCCATTACAACAACGTCACACCTCATTCAAGATAAGCTGCGTGTGTCCGGAAGACGTAAACAGTCAGAGTTTGTTGCTAATCTGCTTAGTCATGCTGAGGCCAATCAATCCATACAGGGAACTGTGGTGTGTCTGCGCCGTTTGCACCAATATCAAAGTGAAAGGGAAGTACACACGTCTTAAGATCGGGGGCTAATTTGTTTCCTGCGCGAACATATTGAGGGCACTGCCATTACTCTGGCTCCAAGCACAACATGTTTGAAGTCTG
This sequence comes from Diplodus sargus, assembly GCA_903131615.1. Lineage (NCBI taxonomy): Eukaryota > Metazoa > Chordata > Actinopteri > Spariformes > Sparidae > Diplodus > Diplodus sargus. The sequence goes on along the minus strand of CAEMYA010000044.1, from coordinate 12,061,140 downwards.
GAGGTGGAGTGGAGGTTGGCGTGGACCCAGCAGGTGGGCAAAAGGACTGCTGAGAGCTGCAGAGTGGGAGAGAAAGGAAGACGCCAGCCAGCAGGGCCAGCCAGATGAAAAAGTCTGGGTCGGGGGGGGCTGCCAACAGCCGACTAACACACGTGTAGGCCTGCACAGGTCGAGGGGGGAGGGAGGTGGGAGGTGGGGGGCTGACGTGTCCGGTCACTGTGGGAACCTCTTCCAACAAACTGAGCTCAAAAACAGAGATCCACCAAAACCACAGCAGCCTTATCTTTGCCATTTGTCCATTTGTTATTACAGGGTTTTTTTTCAGTGAGTGGGGTGAGAGAGAGTTCACACAAACATGCCAACACAAGAGTCAGTGAATGTGTCCGTGTGTCCTGCTAAGCGTCTCTGTTTCTTTTAATACAGGAAGCACGGAGAAAAAGGAAACCATGACAGTTTCTTTCTTAGCAACCACAGAAGTAAGAGTGTGTCTTCACTGTTAGCACTTTGTAATACTGAGAAAAGGTGCTTCTTTAAAACATCCTTCCCGAGGCATTTCTTACAAGAAGGCCTGTCATAATTACTGCTTTTGTCGGACGATGTATTTTCCCAGAAACGATAACAATTAATGATATTATTGGCATTTTAAGCCAACATGTTATCAAGGCTGGGAGATATGGCCTTGATATTACACTGCGATATCTTTCTGGCTGTATCATGATGCACAACATTTTCAAACGCACTTCAGAAGTGCTCAGACTTTGCAACAAAATCAAACATCATGATATTTTTGACCATATACCTCAGTATCAGTATTAACACAATATTGTCAAGATGGCTGCAACAGAAACTCCTACGAAACTTTTTTCCTCTACATATAAACAAGAAACCTCTGACCCACTTGGATGAAAGCTATTTTTAGCCGCCCATCATTAAAGATAATTTCCTTACACGCTGCATGAAAAGGACGCTGCATCTGTGAGTCTCCGCTCCCCCTCGCACACATATGTGGAATTCATCACTGCTACTTAGTGCTTTTCTGCCTTGCCTTCTCAGTCTACACAAACACAGGCCGTAAACATAACGCGCGGAGCATCCCCAACTCAGATGCTCCTGGAATGCTAACATGGTGGTGTTGGGTTTCCCCAGCTACCACTGCTCCCTCCTGGCCTGAACCAGCTACACTTTCTTTCGGTTCAGAGGTCAACGATAGAGGAAAATGTGACTGCCAGGCCTGTTGTTCGCCCGGCCTGTGGCTACCTCGGGCTGATCTGAGGTTCTTGCCAGTACTGTGAAAGCGACAGAAGCTGCCTTGTTAACGCCGTCTGCCTGCACTAACAGCGGGCAGTGAGACAGTCTACCCGAACTTGGACAGCTACTCTGAAATCCAGCTCAGGACTGAGGGTGACAGACTCCCGCTGTGAGCCTGTCATCTGCAGATACAGCAGCCCGAGTCCTACACTGCACCTTCACACTCACTGAATTCTACATGTGCAAAGCTGCTAATAACAAAGAAGCTCCAGGGATATTTTGTTGCTTTTTTGTTTTTTTTGTTTTTTTAAAAGGACAGTATGTGCTAGTTCTTACACGGCGGATATCTTCTCGGCTGCTTGGGATGAGCCAGAATTTGCAGATGTAATGGGATGGAATGATCTGGAGTTGCGCCCAAGCCTCTTAAAATGCTAACCAAGTCATGGTGCTGATAGAAACGCTTTGCTCCCCGGTAGCAAGAGAAAGGAACACCACATTATAGAGGACATTTCTAGTTATATAGAGGCTTTTGTGGAAATCTTAAGCCGGTCTTTAACATCACACACTGCAAAAGCTCCTCCTGTATTCACCTACAGAAAACATTAGACTTAATGAGCAGGGATGCTCTGAATAGGTGGTCCAGTTCGACCAAAATGACAGCTCCATTTTCTTTGTAAAACCAAAATAGTGAAGAAAAGACCCAGAATGGTCTTTAGGGACTGATATGAATATAAATAGGCATCATTCTACGCTTTGTCAGGGGGACAAAGGACATGGCTGTGAAGCTCGGAGACGAGCCCTCATCTGGCTAAGCTCTCAGAGCGTCTGTCCAGAACTCCATGCATTCCTCTGTTAATTTCCCCTCAGTGGGCAGGCACTCTCTCTGCCAGGGACTTGTCTTTACCTCCGGTCTGACCGCAGCAGCTGCCTCTGTTTGGACAACCCGGGCCAGGAAGTGCTGGTGAAGAGCTCTTCCTGTAGACCTCTGGGATCCGAATGGGTCATGAGGCCCCAGCAAAAAGTATGGTATGAAGGGATGCACGGTAAATGCGTGCCCTAAAATAGACACCCTGATGGCTAAAATAGATCCGCCGAACAGCGTCAGGCTTACTTCTGCATCAACTGTCGCTGCACGGTGGCACCAAAAAGGTTACGGCACCGTGACCTTCCCACTCAAGCTAGCCCTGCCCAGCTCGTTTTGGTGTTAATGGAGCACCGAGGAACAAATGTTAGGGGCGGCGGCGGTGTTAAAACACGCCGGGGTCAGTGTCTATCCCATGGCAACCGCTGGGATGCAGCCTCCTGGGAAAGCAGGCATTCCGCAGAGCAGAGCTGTACACTGCCTGGTTACAAAAACACCGCAAGTCATGACATGCATCCCATTCCATAGCAAGAACGCCAAAAATCTAGTGGAGACACACACACACACACACAGAGCACACCTTCATGAAATAGTAACAAAGCCGATTATGTGGAAAGCTTGAGGTTTTGATCTATACGATAAGTTGTAGTTGTTACCGACTGTCTCTGTGCATTGTATCCTGCAGGGGGGACACAACAACAAGTCTAATTAAACCCCTGTTTAGGTTACAGGTGTGTATTACACAAGTGGGAATTAATGTGCTTGTAATAAAGAGGAGTGCAGCAGGAGTGTGAATAACTGTTGGTTTGTATTTAACTGTTGGTTCAGGGCGGTCATGATATTTGGATTTTCAGAAACACGATTATGACTACTGCTTTACCTGTGGAAAACTTGATAATATGAAATAAAACGATGCTCAGTCAAACATATCTTTAACTTTGTTGATCGTGTGTTCAATCTGTCTTTGGCAAGTTTATGAAACTCAAAATACAAGTATAGGGAAGTCGAGAGAGTCTGTAACCATGACTGTACAAAAGTTTTTAAAAAAGGACAAACAAGGGGAAAATATAAAGAAAAATTGAGGTGCATTACCGCCACCTACTATAACAAAAATATAATGGACAGAAAGGAAATGTATTCAGAGGCAATGTACTATCGACATGATATTATCATGTGTTTTATTCACACAATATCAATAGTTTCAATAGTTGTCTAAATATCATGGATGGTGATCAGTACAAGGCTAAGGCCGATGTTAGATATTATATAAATTTGCTGTCATATACAAGATTGTTCACGATACTGAATTACAAACAGCTCTTGAGGCATCTTCAGGGCTTTTATTTTGAAAAGAAAATCTATGCATAGCCGTTTTGGCATGCATCGATCTTTTGAAGGTGACTTTAGCTTAACTGACCTGACGTAAATGCATGAACGCAGCACTCTAAACATACAGACATGCTGCATGTCATCTTTGTCATAAGCGGTTATTAACTAAATGGGAGCAACACCACAAGTTTGTGCCTTGAGCGAAGGAGCGCCGATAACACCGTCGCGATATTTGAGCAGGAAGGTATCATGATACAAGGTTTTCGATATCGCCTAAACCTGATCACATACTGCGACGCCCCCTATATTGGCTATATTGTGTCAACAAGTAGACAGGAACATGCATCCCTCTCTGCGCGATGACATTACAGCTAAAATGTGCTCGAGACGGATCCTCCAGATCAAATCTCCTCTGACAGGATTACAGACCCACACTTCCTAACAAAGGATGATGAACAGGGTACAAATTGATTCTGCTAGCGGGAAGGAAAGGAAACAAACACCCGCCCGCAGCCTGTGACACTGTGGTAATTTACCGTGACATCCTTAAAATGTATTGACATATTGATTATGCAAATCAAATCAAGTGTCATAAACAACAGCGGGAGTCCCCCGGGGCTGCCCTGTGGTCTCTAATCCTGCAGCTTGTTAGCTCAGGTGTTCACAGGCAACAGGCTCGGTTAAGTCTGTGCGCCGCTTCTTCATTCGTTTCCTGCAAAGTCTAGCCAATAATTTCCCAGCGCTATCATTGCCAAACATTGATTGCTCAAGTCAGAACAGATGACACAATGGGTTCTTCAGTCCGCCCACAGATCTGTGAGGAAGAGGCTGAGCCAGCCCTGACTGCATGACATCTCTGAATTGGATTTCCGATTAGACGGGTTTAATGTAATTACCTTGAGTACATTGTGCAGTCCGCTCTGAGAAACACGGCGATGCATCACCTCGACTTCGTCGGAACACTTGTCCCTCAGAAGGAGGTGGCTGCCACGGGCGCTCCCATGGGAGCAACATTACATTATGATTGACAGACTTTCACCTGAATACACTCCGTATTAAAAGTGAGGGTGCAGAGAAGAGGCCGCTTGAAGCACTTCTATCTTAACGAGTCTGAGAGCTATATTTCACTTTTATCTACACAGATAAAAGCCTCGTGTGGCCTTAAGAAGTTGGCTCCTTTCAACACCGAGGCTGTTCTTCTTTTCCTCCCTCTGTGGATCTGAACTATGGATGCATTATGAGACCGCATCATGTGGTTTCAGAGCAATATATTCCAGCCCAGCGAAATTCAACAATCCTGTTGTGGTAAGCCTATAATTCAGATTTCGGATAACATCTGCAGGACAAAATGAAACTCAGAAACTTATCAGATCTTATTATTATCAATAATACTCAGCAGCCTCCTTGTGTGTGCGAAGTTAAAGGGATAGGACATACGAAGAAGGGACGGTCCAGCTGCCTGGAAGGGATTTGATGCGATCAAAAGCAGTCCGAGCTGAGCAGGGCCTACCAAAGCCTTTCACGAACATCATCCATTTTTTTGGCAAACATGTCCTGTTCTGCCAAATCAGTCATCCGGGCGTTACAATCTGAGCATCTACTCACTATTACTCCAGTATGTACACAGGTGGCATGTGGGCGAGGATGACAGACACAGTAAATTTACAGTGGCGTACTCTAAATCGGGACTTACAACTAATAATCAGAGCAGGAATGAAAGAATTTCCAGCCTCGCATGGGAGGTTGTTGGTTTTTTCCTTTTTGGGATGTCAAAAAAAACCAGATCAAATGTTCACCTCACAGAGGATTCACTCTCCTGTGACCACGGATAGAGATAGAAAACCTGCCAAACCTTCCACGGCTGCAGGAAGAAAAACGGGGTTTCAAATCTAGGGCTGTTAAAAAGAAGAAGAAGAAGAAGAAGAAGAAGAAGAAGAAGAAGAAGAAGAAGAAGAAGACCAAACATGCAACAATAACAAAATGGGAGTCTGTCTCTGACAAACTGGGTTCCTACTCCACCTCCAGGTCTAGACTGGATGAGGGAGCAATGAATAATGAATCCGTATTAGTTTTTGGAAGAGGCCGTGGGCTGTTTTTGTCGCAGATTTTATGGAGGGCAAGTTGCACAATTACCTGCCAACCAGGCCGTTAGTGCACGTTACAGTGCAGCTGACAGGGACACACCAGAGCCGGGGAGCTAACAAAGAAGCATGCCACGGCTCCCGGCGCTGCACTGGTTGTTTGTTTAGCACCGCACAACAACATTACACAGTGTAACTACCTCACACTATAGGAAATGGTGCCATGAGCTATTACAGGACGTGATGAGGCAGTATTTGACATGGAACACCGCCGCCGGTTGTCTCCCACTCAGCCGTATCCGCCTCTGCTTCCCTGATCCAGAGCCTACCTGAGCAGACTGGAGAGCGGATGAGAGGAGGCGCCGTGCCCGCTGCTGTTGCCGCTTCCACCGATCCCAGACGACCCGCCGCCCGTGCCAGCGGACTGTCGCTTCCCGGATAAAAGCTTCTCCACAGCGGCCAGGTTTCCCGTCCGTGCCGCTTCCAGAAGTTCCTGCTCCTTCCCCATCGCGGATCCCCGGGAAAAAATATATATATATTCAGAGGAGGCGCGGGGAAGAGGAGAAAAAAGGGGAGGGGGGGGGAATAGATTGCGGGAGTGAAATTCCTCTGCGATCCCCCCTTTTTTTTTCTCCTTCTCTCCCGACTTCAAGTTATTCCACAGTACAGCTGCTGCTGCTGGTGTGGCGAGGAAACAAAAGCTCCCTCCGCCGCTGGGTCCGTCCGTCCCGATCCACGGTGCCGCTGGCGCTCAAGGCGGGAGGGGGAAAAGTTTCGTTCAGCAGCACGGTACCACCACCGAGCAAACTTCCTCTGACCAGTCCCCCGAGCCTCGTCCGTCACTTCCTCGAAACTGCCCTTTCTTTTCTGCGTCTCCAATCCTAAACCCCTCAGACACACACACACACACGAACCCTAGCACCCCCGCCCTAGCTGCTCCACATTGGCGGTGGATGGGAATAATCAAAATGGCGGCCGGGCCAACTTAATGCCCATCCAGAGCTTCAACTGTCGGCTCCGCTGTCACGTTTAGAGTCCACGGCATATCTCCTCACCTATCCCTTTAATTATTTACTGTCATTAGTCACTCGTCTACATGTTATAACACAATACTGTGGACTGCAACTGAAGACATAGTTCCGAAACTTGAATTGACTCTAAAAATGTAATCTGCCATGTCACCGTGTTCATAAATGTGAACTGGCTGAGACCGTAAACAATAACAAGGAAGGGTTGTTGGAATTCCTATCAATTTCCCCTCCATGGGTGTGTGAACGGGATCATTTCACAACATCTTGTCAGGTGACAAACAGTCCGTGGCTGGTATTTTAAAGTATCAGTGAACAGTGGGAATGATCGTCAAAAAACTGTTTTTGCAACATCCGCAGGAGCTTGTGCATGGCGGGTTAAATCTAACGTTAAGCACTGTATTTAAAAAAAAAAGAGTTTCAAACGATTCCAGCAAAAATACACAATAAACGTCCTCTTTTTGATAATCCTGCGCTGTCTAGAGATAGCGGTGTCAATAAAGTTCGTTCAAAACCGGAAACGGAAATTGGAGCGCTATGCTATCAACAAGCCTGGAAAACTAGCATTTTGACGCCAGCGATCCTCTTTCGCCAAGTTGATCTTAATTGTATCTATTGTTAATGAATTGGTAATCTTAGGGTTGTGTTCTACATGCCTTGCTAGCTAATATACATGATAAAAACTAGGTAGCTAAGGGTATCTTACCTGCATCGTTAGCTTGGCTAGTTATTGCTGCTGTTTTGTTGACGCCTAGCTGCAGAACATAGGTAGGTGCATGTTGTTTTAGCATTTTCATCAGATTATTTTTTTACAAAGCGTGATAAGTATAAACCCGTATACTCTGCTTTTCTTTTTTAAAAGGCTAAAAGTACTTTACAATGGAGCACAGATTGCATAGGTTCTGTCGTGTTGCGAAAACGCTAAACTTAAGTCGGGTATAGAACACAGACGTTAGCTCTTTAGCCGTCTCCAAACTGTTATTAACTAACATTAATACACTGTTTTGATGATATTTCAGAGTCTGAAGCTGTAACCCAGTGTTAAGGGGGACAGAGTGACAATGGCCGACCCTGCACGGATCAAACCCGAGGTTACACCGGAGAGAGCAACTTCTGCCAACGAGGAGCGTCCAAACGTTAAACCGGAGGAATCTGATGATGTGCCAACCACAGCAAAACCTGCAGATGAAAACAAAGATTCATCCTCCCAAGATCAGCCGAAAGAGGAGCTTAAATCAGTGAGTTCCTGGGCTTCATTTCTCTCACATCAGAGCAGGAAGTGTGGCTCAAACTGAAGACCAAAATTCCTACCAAAGCTTTTTTTTTCTTAATTACAAGAGCATACTTCACTGACCGGATATCCTTTGTGTTTTAAATGTGTGATACATATAACAAAACAATACTTGGTTACCCGACCTTACTCTGAGAAGTATTGAAATGAAATAATTATTTATAGTTGAGATAAAAGTAAATTAAAAACTCTGTACAAAATCCCCTTTTCCATGTAACAACAAAGCCTCCTTAAATGTTAAATATCGCCTCATCACATGACTAAGAGTGGAATAAAGTCATTTAAAGCAAAATCAATGACAGATCATCAATATACTGTTTTACACAGTGGGCATTGTTTGATGTCAAACACAGATGCGTCTAGAGAAGCTGAAAGCAGCCGATTTTATATTGATTTCACTCCGTACATGACAAACAATGATCAAACTTAGAATCTATTGTGCGTGGGTACCCTATTTGAAGAACAGGCTATTTGTTTCAGTACTAAAAGCACTTTAACGTCATTAGAGTTAATAATTAATTGTGGTGCAGCAAAGTTACATCAAGAAATATTTCCGTTTATTCACTGTATGTATACAAAATAAGATGGACGCAAACAACAATGATAATGATAGTCAAGCGAAATCTTGATACAACAAACAAAAATTGAGAATTTGATCAGGTATGAGTGTTTATGTCAACATTGTCTTGGCTGTATAAACATGTATATGTAGTATAACAATGGGCATGTCATTGTTTCACAGTTTCTAAACAAGTTTGTCCTCCATGCAGGAAATGGCAGCTGGGGAAGACGAGGAAGAAGGAACCTCTGGCCAGCCGTCTTCCAAAAGACTGAAGGTGGAGCCAGAGAAGAAGAAGGAGAAGCGCCAGAAGGTCGACGAGGATGAAATACAAAAGATGCAGTAAGACTTGAGTTTTCTAAAAGGATATCATTCTAATGCAAATACAAAATAAATGCACTCATCCTAGTAAATCTCACCAACTCCTGCTCATCTTGTGTCCTACAGGGTTTTGGTGTCGTCGTTTTCTGAAGAGCAGCTGAATCGCTATGAGATGTACAGACGTTCTGCCTTCCCGAAGGCTGCTATTAAGAGGGTAAGCATTTATTTACACCGACAGTGTTTTTAAATGTTTTCACATTTTTAGCTTCATGTCCTTATTTATTCATATTTTTTTTATTCCTAGTTGATCCAGTCCATAACAGGATCATCAGTGTCCCAGAATGTGGTGATTGCCATGTCTGGTATTTCCAAGGTTTTTGCTGGAGAAATTGTGGAGGAAGGTGAGTGGCAGACTTACAAAACAAAATGCTACGTTTAGACCAAATAAGCTTTCACATGAGTAAATCCCTTCTCATTTGTACCTTCAGTATAATTCGTCTGTCTTTGTCCTTGCAGCATTGGACGTTTGTGAGAAGTGGGGAGATACACCACCACTTCAGCCCAAGCATATGAGGGAAGCGGTGAGGAGGTTGAAGAGCAGAGATCAGATTCCCAACTCTAAGCACAAGAACATCCTCTTTCACTGAGGCATCTGTGCTTCGGATCGAATGGGGAATATGGACAGATAACATGTGGAAGACTGTGGTAAACTTGACACGTAGCCACTGCAGCTAACTACACATTGATCTACTAAGAAGAGTCATTTGACTGAAGTATGAACCTCTAATTATCAATGTAATGGTTGATGAAACATACAGTTCAAATGGTGTGAAATTATATTCATGTAGTATGGTTGTAAATAGAGTATTTTATACATGAAAATATGAAATGTCTCATTTTTGTGCTTCGGTTTTTATTTTCTTAGGGGGCAAAATTGTGGCACCTTTGAAGTCACATGGTTTGAATTAGAAAAATGTGCACTTTTATTTCTTTTTGTGGCGTTGTGTACTCATTTTGATAAACATTTCAAAATGTTTGGGTCCTTTTTTAAATGGTTAACTCCAGTGAGAGTAGTCTACTGTATCACACTCCTCACTCTTTCAGTTTTATAGCTGGGTGACCTGACAAAAGGTTGTACAGTTGTCTGGATTGTTTTTTTTCGCAGAGCAACAGGAATATTGTGTATGACAAACATTGACTCATCATTCAGATCATTTCTGAATTGACTGTGTTTGGTTAACAATACTAAAATAAAGAGCTTTGAGGTTTGTTTTGAAATAAGTACAATTATCATCAAGGATAAAGTCAAACTGTGGATCACACCATTAAAATAACTGGAGTGAGACTTGAACACATAGGTTTCTGTGTATTTTATGACAACAAAAACATGGATGCAATAGATACCGACTGTTACGCAACAACATGCATTTTTCTATTAAAACTTAAAGGCACAAATGAAATGTGTTCAGCAGTTAATCATTTATTCTTTCACTTTTTAAAATATTTTCCACATACTAGCTTTGGTTCACAGAACCAGTTGTATATTAGTCTCAATGAAGTGATAAAGACAATACAAAAATTCAATGTAACTACACAACTGACAAAAATACTGTCCACAAGTTCTCCAACGTTTGCGTCACTTATAGGAAGATTTCACAAGGACTCCTCTGTAATCCTTTGAAGTGATTTACATTAAAATGAGTGCAATTTCCAGTGAATTTATCACACGAGTGCAAGTAATTCACAAGGCATCAACATCACTTCAGTACATGCATCTGCTTTCCATTCTGCCAGCTCAATCGTATGGAAAGAGAAAAACAACACTCATCTTGAAGTGCGTCACTTTCCAGTTATCGCCTCCTTTTTGCATGGTTGTGAGCAGATGGAACTCAGAGCACCAGTTTGTCAGCAGAGTAGGGATGCTACTTAACACAGAGGTCTGACTGAGGAGAGGGGAAACTGAATGAACAGTACAGCTACATGTTGCATCCAGCATGGGAAGTTCAATCTCGTACCACTGTATGTTTGTCTACTAAGGCCATGCAAAAACATAAACACCAAAAGCTGAGAAGATCACAAATATGATACTGAGGTTTAAGGACAGTATCCTTCTTATTACATTGGTAGTGAGGATGTGCTGAGTACACATGCAGGTGAGAAGAAAACTTTAAAACCTGTTAGACAGGTTAAGTATTTATCTTTGATATAAGTCACCTTAAAAAAATGAATAATGTTTGTGTATATGTAAAAATATGTAGTGTTACTGTTCTGTCATGTTTTTTGGTTATACCAAACCGCCTTCCTATTGCTCAAAATCTTACATTCCTCTGTAAGAATGCAAATCTGTCATTCATAGCTTGCAAGGCAACCAAAGTAAAAAAAACAAAACAACATAAAATTAAAAAAAGGGAAAGGAAATATCTTTTCAATCGGGAATGCTCTGGCGAGTTACAGCCACCAGGGGTCTCACAAGCACAGCATGGGAAAATGATGAAGCTGTAACAGCTGTGCAACCATTAAGTCAGATAACATACCTCTGAGGGCTAAACCACGGATCTAACAATAGAACATTTGTACATAAAGTAGCTCGCGGAGAGGTCTTTTCAATAAAATATCCATAAAACGAATGTTTAAACTGTCAAACAGTGTCTTTGATGAACAAATCCATCATTGTCTGAAACCACGCATAACAGATTTATGCATAGAAAAAGGAAAGTGACACAAATTTAAATGGCAGCTGGCCCGATGGATAGAATCTGCAGCAGATCAGGAACAAACAAACTGAAAAATATCAGTGTCTGTGGTGAATTTGGTCATCAACACAACACTGTGTGTGCGTACATTTATCAGTGCCACAGCTTCTTTCTTTTTTTTTAAATGTCATTTTCTTTGATTGATTTGGCTTCAGTACACTGTAAGGTAACGGTTACACTGTCTAACAAAAACACATGCTTTGTATCTAAATAAATATACACACGTAAACAACATCCTGAATGAGCTTTAAGTTCATGATGTCTGACCACTACACTACTGTATACATGATAAATACGCACAGAGGCAACAATAACAATAGCAGTCTAGAGTTGTTTCCTGTCAAAACAAAACAAGTTTCAAAGAGATCAAGTATTGTAACTCTGGTAGCTGGTATGATCCAAATCCTCTTTAAACCAGAGAGTTAGAGTGAACCCAGACACAATACTGAAGCTACTGTGCAACCTGCTCTCCACATGACCGAGGGAGAGATCGAAAGGCGAGTCGTCTTGAGTGGACATTCAACCACGGAGCACATTGTTTCACAGTACAAAAGAAGCATGATCAACATTTCACAACACGGAGGAAAATAACACTGGGGAATGATTCAACCCGCATTCTGAAAACGGTGAGAACTTGATAAGAGTGTGTAACCATTCCACCGTGGTGATAAAGCAACCGAGGTGGAAATAGAGATTCATCCGTCTCCCTGTGAAAGCAGCGTAATTCTGCTTTTCTTAAAAAAAGAAAAAGAAAAAAGTGCAATGTTTTCCCTACCTTTCACAACACATTTTTTTTAACAGCTAATGATATTCTATAATACTTTTAAATCGAAAGGAACCCACACCTAACCAGGTAATCAACATTACTAAGTCTATGTAGCTTTATGACTCTGCTACTTGGATATTAGCACTGTTCACAAAGCATGCTTGTGTTTTGTAGAGAGCCTGATGGACTAGCAGCTGTCTGGCAGTGTTGGTGCATGTGAGGAGGAGGTTTTGGCATGTAAACCACTGAACATTTCCACAACAAAAATAATTAACAGGAGAGAATTAAAGCTTGATGATATTTTCCGTTGCATGCTGTGTGACGAATACTGAAACCACGTTATGAGTTTACTGTTCACATTATTTTGAATGAGAAACAACCAGAGTAGTTTGTGTTTAGTGCAGCAGTGAAAGATATCTACACTGCCAGATAAAAAGTAGTACCATTAATGTACCTATAAGTTAGCTTACTAGGTTCCCCTTTAGTAATTGTTATTGGGGCTCTTTTGTAACATCATGAACAGCGTGGTATAGCAGGTGGGATCCAAAGCCACAACTTGGATTCATCTTCTTGTCTTCATATTCAACATCCAGGCATGCTTTGAGAGAGTCCTGCTGGTTCCTGACATTCAGCCTGATGCGTCCCATCACTGCTCCTCAGCTGGAGGAGTAATACAGTAGGTTCAGAGGTGAAAGACAGAGAGGCTCAGAGAGTAAACGTGGGGTCGTACTTCCTGACTTCCAGAAGGAGGCGTTCTCTCTCACCGAGGGCCTCGTTCAGAGCGGCCTGGGCATCGGAGAGCTGCGACTCCAGGGTTTGTCTCTGTAACGGCAGGATGATTGGATTGGTTAGCTCCAGCTACAGCAAGTGCAAACACTTTGGCTAGCTGCTCCAAGCCAAGTGGGTGGATATCAGATTCTGATGGACAGCAGCAGGTGTAATTACAACACCCTTACACTGTCCATCTTAGAGCTGACCAGTAACAGAACACCAGTATCACAGCTGTATTTAAGATAAACAGAGCAGATTATTGTAGATTTAAACATGAGGAGAACCTGTGAATCTAACTCAGCTGAGGTTTCAGTGTCTTGGCCTGGCCATTAAAAAATTATAGAACAAAAAGCCCTGTGAGACTTTACTACAGTGATACACACAGTACAGTATTGATATGCCTGAAAATGTTTAAACGATAAACTTGGCCATTAATCTAACAACCCCCCCAAAAATACTATCTAATAAAGCCACATATTGGAGTCATGATCACAGTATTTCTTCTCCTTTGGCTGCAGACACAGAAGCATATATAGAACACCATACTGCTTGGTCTCCCCTACCTCGCTCTGCTGTCGAACAGAGCAGGAACTGTTTGGGTTGTCTGAGCCAGCGGCAGGAACACCTGCTGAGGCTTTAGGGTCTGCACCTTCAGCTGCAATTAAAAAGGAAACGGTGAGGATCACTTTCTGTTCGTCTTTCTGTGACAGCACATGTTCTGAGCTGGAGTCTTTGTGGTTTTACGATTCATCACCTTGCTGATTTCTGTGTGTATCCAAAAATACTTTCAAAGCATTACATTTATCATAGTGCACGAAACTGAAATAAAAGACGTTATTTTCTTGCTCACCTCTGAGCCTCATCATGCCATCTTCACCTCGCTCGAGGAGCAGCTGATCTACAATGAACGAGGCTGGGACAGCTTGAGGGGCTGTGGGGTAGATTTTAGGGCTGTCATCCTAAAAGAAAGGTAAGGGATCTTGTCAGTTAACCACATACTTGAACTCATACTAACCATTACTGTTCATGTCTTCTCACTCTAGGGCACAGTCAGTCCAAAGGTTCAATTCAATTTACTTAATTTTAATCTACTCAGAATTACCACTGCCTTAAAGGGTGGTATATACTCACTATATACTAAAAACAATGAACAAGGTCTTTCACTTTAGTGGCAGTGACAGAAAAACAATCAAGACTACCATACACAATACTGTAGAATGCATTTTCTCCTGACATCTTATAACCAACAAAGTCAAAATTAGTTGAGCCCAGATCCAGACTGTATCAACAACTCACCTTCATGGTGATGGTGATGTTGCTCATGTGTAACTTCATTGGCTGAGCGTCAACACTGAATTCGTCTTCCAGAAAAGGACCGATGTTAGCCACGGTGGAGGCTAACAGCTCAGCCTTGCAGTCTTGCACTCTCATATCCAAGAAGCCCAAAGAATCAGCCAGAGCAGAGTGTCGGGCAGCAGATGGACCCATCTCTGCTCGCATGCACATTTGCGGAGAGCTCTGCTTACCCTGCTTCTGGACTGGGTCGCCCGGAACTGTAAAAACGACAAGGTAGACAGAAGAAGAGACATTTGTAAACTGTGTGGTCACTTTAGACTGCAACAAGGTCTAACATGTTTTCTATACAGGAAGCTGATTGAGTCCTGAATTGAGATTAGTGCTGTCGAGATACTGATATCTCTAACTTCGATACAATACATTGGATGTTCAATACCACGGGGAAAAATTTAAACAACACTTTAGATCTTTATTAAAAGACTTAAAAGACACTGAAATGAAGGTCTGTTTTGCTCATTTCTAATAAACAGAGAGACATGATTAGGGTTGTAGCGTTAATAAGATAATTTTCCAAGAGTCTGTTGAGGGAACAAACATCATGGCAACAATAATCTAGGTTACCTTGTACGAGACCAGCCAGCACATCTGACACCCTCACAGTGCCCATCTGCACAGGGCTCAGATTCTGGACTTCAACAGCCACAACTTGGTCTTCTCCCTTTACTTCCATGGTACAGGCCGCTCCACTCAGGATGAGCAACAACACCGAGGACTGCAGCAACATAAAGCACATAAACTCACATTTAAAACCACTGTAGATTTAAATCTTTCATTTCAATTATTCTTTTAGATCTTTTTTCCCCCCAAAATTTAGCCAACCTCAATGACAAATTCCAATCTGTTACATTAGATCAATAACTTACCATATCCTGTGATACGTCCTCGATACTTTGTGACAGAGAGCTGCTAAGGTCAGCTGATGAGCCTCCTTCTGTTCCTGGAGCTGGGCTGCCTCGGCTGCCAGCAGGAGTGTTGTTAGGACGCATGGACTCCATACCTGACTCTGGAAACATGATACATGTTTATAGTAGAGGTCACCTATGTAATTCAGGGAAAATTGCTTGCTAGTATTTTGAGCACCTGAGTCCATGAGGACAAAGAAATTGTCGCTGACATCACTATCTACAGAGAGGTTTTCGTCAGGCAGGCTGCCTTCCAAGATAGCACTATCAAAGGAATGCTGGGAAGGCGACTGCTTCATGGATTGGTGGCGCAGGCTGGCAGAGAGAGAGGGGGAGGACTCTTCTGAACGCTGGACCTGTTCCCTATAAACACACACATAGAAACACACACAGAGTCGCTAAGGGAAAGCCAGTAAAAGCATGTGGTGCTCAGTATGGGTTCCAGACACACAAACACATTACGCTGCCAACAGCCCAGCAGGCGAGCACCAGCACTTACTTTGCCTGCGGGCTAAACAATTTGCTCATCCCTGAGCCCCGACTCAGCATGCTGAAGGCATCTTTAGTAATCGAAAACGCCCCTTTGGTCAGGTCCAGCGAGGCACTGATGGCATCTTTGGTCACATCCTTGGTGACATTTATGGCGCTCGACAGCTCTCCCTCCAGGCTGAAGGTGGACGGCTCGCGGGACAGGGCGGGGGAGTGTCCAGGTGAGAGTGGAGGGGAGAGAGCAGGGGTGTCCTCTTGTGCTGTTACTCCATCCACCCCCTCCTCCACAGCCTCACATGCCTCCTCCACCACGCCATCTTGCTCGTCCTGATCAAATGCGGTGTTGACTGAGGAGATGCCGTTTTCCAATCCACCGTCCTCCAGGACCACATCTACAGAGTGATGAAGGGGGGAGATGTCAGAGTCTGTTATGCTGGGGCTGTCTGTCTCTGGGGTGTGGGCGACCTCTTCCTCAGGCACTGAGCACACTGGTGGCAACAGAAGACCCAGTTCTGTAGAGTCTACCAGGAGGGCCAGACACACCGTAGCAGCTTTTGTCTTCTTCCCGTGAGCCTGCTTAACATCTCGCAGATCCCGGCCCAACTCTGCTCCCAACCGAGCCATGGCATCCTTCATTCTCAGCAGGGCGACAAACTGGTAGTGGTTGAGCCACATCTTCACCGGAGTGATGGTGTGGGCCAAGAAGTGGAAAGAGGCAAGTGAAGCCTCTCCCTGTGCTGAAGAAGGCTGGTGGGCTCCGTTGGGACTGGAGGGGGAAGACATGGTACCGTTTTTAAAGGCAGAGGGCTGACACATCCACACAGACATCGCAAAGGGCTCAACAAAAGGTTGGGTTTTGCCTTTGGGGAATCGCCGAGCCCCATCAAAACCTAGGGTCACACGAGAGAGACTGAGAGACCAAACATCCTGGGATCGCTGCCGCTTTCTGTCCAGAGGTTGTGGCTCCGTCTCTTGAGAGTGCTGGAGGAAGAGGGACGGGATGGGGTCGAAGGCACTCTGATCTCTCGGGTAGTGGCAGGGAGGTGCATGCTGAAAGAAAGAGCAGCTGGAGAACTTGTCATAGGTGCTGTTGAGGTCAGCTCTGGAGCCGTGAGGGCAGTGGCGAGTGTTACTGACAACCATCTGTGGTACAATAACAGAGAGAGACTGCGGACGCTCCGGATGGTCCAATATGGAAGAGTCCAAGGGGATTATCATCTAAACAAAAGGAACAATAAACATGTCATCAAAAACCAAAAATGCACACCCTGATGATACACAAACATTTCAAATCTAAACTGAAGAGCCATTTATATCTAAAAACATTTCTATATTTACCTTGAGCTGAGCTGCATCCAAGCGGATGTCTACATGTTCATCTGCCTTGCTGCTGTCTTGCAAATGGTAAAAAGCTTTGACTTGGTCCAGGGTGTGCAGCAGACCCCTGGAGAACAGATTGATCCACAGCACGCTGGCTGGGTCTACACAGAACTGGAGGCTGTTCAGCTGGGCATACAGATTTGAGGTGGGCACTGGAGGAAGGCAAAAAGGGATGAGATGCTGATACGGAATATTTACAGTCATAATTCACTATTACATGTCACAATTTTCTAGCACACAATATGAAAGTAATTAAGACAAATTTTGATCTAAACTTGAAATAGGAACAAAAGGACAACAAAAAATGTAGTTAAATCCAGTTGCGTGTTACCTGATAAACTGGGGTTATCAGGAAAGTAGTACTCAGTAAACTGCAGATGAATTGCTGGTACGTTGTCTGGCAAACGCAGAGCTTTCCGGTTGCAGGACAATAAAGACTGGGTCTTCTTGTTTTGACGGCCTCTTGTAGACACCTGAATGTTGAATGTTGAGAGTGATGGACATGTCACCAAAATATGGGGTTATATTTCCATCCTTTTGCTTTATTTAATACACAATAATAAACAAAGAAAAAGAACTTGGTTGCTAAAAGTATGTGACAAATAACTTAACTACACCACCTGTGTCTGAACACCAGACACTTCCTGTCATAAACTGAAGGTGGAGACCCAAACATGTACTGAAGTTCCCCTGGGAGTCTCCTGTTCTTTCAAAAGGGGAACTGCAAATGTCGTCAACTTTAAATAATTTCAAGAAAAGTGTGACGCATCCAAAGTGAGAATGGAGAAGCAGCCTGAGAGTGCCAAGCGCCGGGGCAGCCAAGAGAAGTGACACATACATCGGATTATCTAGGTATTTTACTGACACATGAGAAATAATTTTACTTAAAGCTTGCTTATTTCGATGCTGTGGTGGTTATTAGTACAGCAGTCACAACAAAAGTATTTATCTTCTATTGTTACAGTTCCCCAGAAGTGATGCCCCACACTTACACATCAATACTTTAATACAATAAATCAGCAATCTGATCAAACGTATCAAATAGCTGTTCCTGAAGAGACTTTTGCTCCCTCTGTAAGGCCTTTCAGGCAGTTGCCTCTAGGGGCTGCTAATCCAACATGTCTTTTTCCGGTTCGGGCAAACTGCAAGTGATAAGCGCACTGCAGCAACTTACAGTTATAACAGCTAGCCAGCTAATGTCTAAGTGGGTTTAAGAAAGTCACCTCAGAATGCCTTTGGCCAACGATTAAATATGCTCCAAAACGTTTTTTGTTTTTTTTAATCACCTAATCATTGTCTCCATGCTTTACATACACACACTAACACTAACTAGGGCGGCAGTAGCTCAGTCGGTAGAGGCTTGGCTTGGGTGGCCGGTTCAAGTCCAGCTACAGACCACAATATGGAAGTGAACTGGTAGCTGAAGAGGTGCCAGTTGACTTCCTGGGTTCCTGCCGAAGTGCCCTTGAGCAATGCACCAAAACCCCCATGCCCGAAACCCCCGGGCACCTGACATGGCAGCCCACTGCTCCTAGTTTGCATGTGTGTGTGTACTTACAATGTGCAGCTAGTGATGGGTTAAACGCAGAGGACAAGTTTCAAGTGTGTTTGCATATTGGATGCAAAAATCATTGACAAATAAAGTTTCTTCTTCTAAAAAAAACAAAAAAACAACACTATACCAGTTTAGATGTTCTACTGCTGTTCAACATTAATACCATCTGTGTCGAACTACAGTCATTAAATAAGTCCAAAACCTATGTTGCTTTGTCATTGCTAAAATCATCTAAATGCAAAGTGACTTCTAGCCTCATCAGGCCTACTGCCTGATCGCTTCCACTGAGGTCAAGTCCCTCGGCCCATTTACTGGAGTAAAGCTTCTGCTAAAGCACGCAAATTAAATCAGTTGATGATTAAAGCTTGCCTGGTGAATGTCCACGTCATCCATCCTGACCACCACACAGCTAGATCGCAGTCTCTTCAGTGATGATCCTGACGTAGCTTTGGCAGAGCTCCTGCTGGACGTCTGCTCTGCGTCAGGGGGGCTCGACTTGGGACTGGACTGTCTGTCTGAAGATCGACATCACAGAGAAAACAATATTGTTTAAAGCGGCAATGATGCACTTACCAAGGAGCAACTCTGATTCCAAGTTAGATCATAACGCTGATGTTCAGAAATATTCTTACTGATTATATTCTTGTCTTTCTGATCAGAATATGCAATAAAGGCACATAAGTATTATAGTATATATGTTTGATTTTATTATTCCGTTTTTTTGTTTCCCAGTTGTGTAGATGACATCTGTTTATGTATCTGTATTTAGTTGTCACAAAATACATTTAGTAAGACATCACTTTACATTAATTCCACACTCAGACCTTGAACTGTCTTTGCAGGGCTGTCCTTGGTTGGCTGAGGCACCTCAGAATGTGGCCCAGGGAACCCAGAGGCCTCTGCTCTTTTTTGGTACTCCTGCAGCAGTTTTCCAGCCCACTGGGCCTGAGCCTCCATGGCTCCACTGTGGCGTTCCCAATGTCGACATCCATCAGCTGTATTGGAGCAGCAGCAAAAAGACAGTTTTGATTCAGCAACCATACCAACCACTACACAGTGCAATATTGCCTGTATACAGTGCTTGCAAACAGGGATATTCATTTAATCCACTTAGCTCCTTGGTAGTTAATTTAATCAAAGGTTCCAGGTCAGCCACTCAGACAGTACAGATTGGCAGAAACACCTCTACATTAGTGCTCAACACTACCTTTGGGTGTGTGCTCAGCCCCCTCTTGGTCACACTGTACAGCTATGATTGCACTCCTCGACATCAGGAAAACTCTCTAGTGATGTATGTGAGAGACACCACCATCATCATGAAATAATGATGAGAGTTCATACCAGGAAGAAATAAACAATCTTAAGCAGAGTGGTGCACAGAGAACACTGCTACTGCTAAATGTCAGCAGAACAAGAAGTTGAGTGTTGATTGCCTACATCAGTGGAGCTGAGGTGGAGAAGGTGGACAGTTTTAGATGCCTGGAAATCAACATCACAGAGAACCAGTCATTGTCATCACACATCACCAACCTCGTTAAACAAATATATAAATAAACACAGAAAGGCTCTACTTCCTGAGGAAATTTAAGAGGGCACATTCAAAAACCAAATTCTTGTTAACTTTTACAGAGGAGCAATGGAAAGCATCCCGACTCACAAACTGGCATGGTTTGTGCACGGCCCAGGACAGGAAGGCTCTATAGCACGTGATTAAAACCACCGGTAACATTACTGGTATCCATCTACAGAGCATCAGTGAAATCGGTGAAGTGAGATGTCTGCACAGAGCCAAAAGGATACTAAAAGGTAACATCCACTCCAGCCACAGTCTGTTTACCCTGCTGCCATCTGGCAAAAGATACAGAGGCATCTGCTGCCGTTCCACCAGACTACAGAACAGCTCTAATTCTCAGGGTGTGAGACTCCTAAATTCATCCTTTGCCCTCCATAGTAAAAAT
The DNA here is from genome assembly GCA_903131615.1 of Diplodus sargus. NCBI lineage: Eukaryota > Metazoa > Chordata > Actinopteri > Spariformes > Sparidae > Diplodus > Diplodus sargus. The sequence goes on along the minus strand of CAEMYA010000044.1, from coordinate 12,040,491 downwards.
GTTCTTTTATTTAGCATGGAGGGACTTAACTCCGATTTGTTTTGCAGCCCTGGTGTTGTAAAAGTTCAATAAAATGAACCTTTATCGTTATGTTGACATTTGTTTATATTTGTTTAGCCTGATATGTCTGTCTGAATGTCTGTATCTAAACATTTGCACAGTGTGTAACTTTATTGAGAGCTACAAGGAACTAGAGTGAAATTCCCTGTCTGTGTCAACAAAGGCATGTATGCATGAAAAGCTGTTTTTCATGCATACATGCAGACGCTATATGTGTAGTATTATGAAATATTGTATATAAAGTTGTATGATGTCCATATATGCATCTTTCCTCTGTTCATACACCCTTCAAAAACAGTAATTCTTATCAAACAGAAGACCAAAATAGAGGTTGTTTTCTAACTGGTTTAATTGACCGTAATCTCCAGAGGCGACTCTGCTGTTCTACATTCTACACTTGAGGAATTTCAGAAAGAATAATGGCGCTGGGCACTCTCTCCCAGGCCATTAGTCTGCTTGAATGGTAATCCTCCTAACAGCTAGTCCTGGATAAAAGCTGTGGCTACAGTTCGAGCAGGACAGAGCCTGTGGGTGAGCTGCAGTAAAATTACAGTCAACAAACGGGACAAATAGACACACTCACCAGGCCTGTGGACAGGATAGTAGTCAAAACCCAACTTCCTGAATGTCAGCTGCATGGCACCTTGCAAGCCTGGTGGGGGAGGCTCATCTATGCAAAGGCAAAAAAACTCGTAAAAAACCACTTGACTTGAAAATGGGAAATTACACTGAAGTTAAACAGCCTTGAGTTACACAACAATAAACCCAACATGTTGATCAATTTTGGCACATGGCAAGTACATGGCAACTAACCTTCATCCATTGATGAACTGTCATTGCATATGTGTAAGTCTAAGCGGGATATGAAGGTGTGGTAAGAAGACTCCTTGACGTCGTAGAGATCGAAGTATTGACTCATGTTGCTGGGGGTTCCAGTAGGAGCAGGCGGGGGCTCTGTCCAAAGGCTATGGAGGCCAGGTGATGGAGGAGCAGTCTGAAACACAGGAGAGGTGAAACATTTTAACAAAATGACAAAATAAAGAGGAAATTTATTGCAACATTAATATCAAAGGGGAACAAAGACTTGTCATCTAATCTAGTCTGTGTATACACTTAACATGTTTTAGTTATAGTGACATAACTTCAGTAATGTCTTCACATATGACATGAGCTGAGAGAACCAGCTGATATCTGTTATAGGCTATAGGCCTTTTCCACGGAAGACATTTAACACACCAAGTAGGAGTTTAATCTAATTTCCTGTTACAGGTGTAAATAACAAAATTATTGATGGCTGACTTCCATTTTGCTCCTTTCAAGTACCTGGTGTCATGCATGCTGGCATTCAGTGACAGCGTCACTAGGACACTTGAATAGAACAGAACAATGTGGATGTTATTTGTAACAACTGTGCTTTTCCTACACTGACAAGTCAAAATGTGGTCTGTGAAAAGGGCCTTTTGTATCATTATGTATAATTTTCATTACCAAATATCAAAACAATTACAGCTGATGTAAAGCAATCATTCTGATGAGACATAACTTCAGACATAACTTCAGAATAATTAGGCTCATATATGTTGAGGTTAACAATTTTCTTTTAAATATACAGAATGAAGATTTTCCTCTAAAACTTCAGTGAACAGGAGGGTGGCAGGACCTGTAGGGATTCAGCAGTCCTGCTCTTCCTCTGCTGGGCAGACTTCTCCATGGCCTCGCTGAGAGATTTGGCGTAATGGATGATGGCCTTGAGCTGAGAGTCAGTCAGAACCCACAGCAGGTCGTCCAGAATGAAAAGCAGCTTGGATGCCAGCACATTACAGTCCTTTATCTAGAAGAACAATGAAGAATTAAACTTGACTTTTGCATTTGCAATTTAGATGAGGTCATTTGGGTTTTTTCTTTGACAGAATAATGAATGACTTGTAGAAACAAAATCCTACTCTGCGTTTTAGAGCGATGCGAATGCGACCCTGGTTGGTGATCAGACGTAGTGGGGTACTACCGAGGTCCTGGTCATCGCTCTCAATGGCATCTGCCTCGATTCGTAGACTTTGCCAGTTAATTTCTTTGAATGTCAACACCTGATTGAAACAACAAACACATCGAACCATTCAGCTGTGATCCAATGAGACAAAAAAAACACACTTATGAGTGAAATGATCGGTGTCTATGTGGCAAGGCCAGAGAAAGAAAGGTCAACAGACACATTTCCTATTGAGTGGATTATGAGACCTCGTTCTGAAAGGTTGTTAATCTCAATGTGGTCTGTGCCGCTAATAAAAACCATTAAAAGTTAACATGATTACAGTGCTAGCTGCAGGCCTAATGGGCACACACTGTTCCTGTGGTAAAACATCGAATTCAGATGGGCATCGCTGCAACTTCCAGAAAGAGCAGTGTTAAAGCTAAGTGAGGAGGGGGATAAAAGTGGACCGTACCTCTCCTCTCTTTGGGTCAGTGACACGGGTGTAGCGGAGATCACTGCGCTGCCATTTGGGGTTGAGGCTGTTGCCTTGTAGCTGCCACAGCTCGAAGGAGGCGTGGAAGGCACGGGCTTGTACCTTGATGGTGATAGAGTTGATCCTAACAGACATGCCCTCCACCACTTTCTCTGCAAAGCCGTACTCACTGTAATTGCACAACGTCAACAAGAGTGAGGGCAATGTTTGACACATGCATTTACACAACACAGGATGAAGTAGTTTTTAACGTCAGATATGCCGGCTTAACATAAGATTTGTGCTGGCTTACCTCTGGCCTGCTGTAATAGCTATAGGAGAGGGGCCATTAGGTGGACGTGGCTCCTCACATGTCCTCATTTCTACCTCTACCTTATCCAAGAACTGCACAAAAGAGGAAACATTTACACTCAGCAGTTGAGCAAGGATAAATAGAGAAGTAAACTTAACGTTACAACGGTAACGGGGCAGAGAACAGTTAAAAACTATACTAAAGTCATGCTTTAGGTGATACTTTGTTTGCATCCATTATTTCTGGTCTACAACATGAAGAGAGAAGTTTAGTGTTGCAGAAATGTTTCCAGGTACTCTTAGAAGGAAGAGAAAATCTTACCAGGCAAATGGGGCTTGTTTTCAACTTTGTCCATTGTATCTAAAAAAAGACAAGACAGCAAGGTCTGAAGAGTCAGTCACAAACACTTGCCACAACATTCAACACTTTTCATCATTCACTGGGCACAAGGTAAAAATGAATCAAGCTCCTATATAGCATCACGCAACACTGACTGCCATGCTGATATATTTGGAAACAAATCAAACATCGACCTCATTAATTTATCATTACCATGTACTGGATGAACAAAAACAAGAGGAAAAAACTCAACTCAATTCATGATCAGAAAAAGTATATTATTATTTAATATTGTTAAAAAAAGTGTTCACAATTATCATAAAAAAGACTGGAAGTCACAACAAAAGATTACATTAAAGCCAGGCATTTTCACCTTACAAGATTACAATAGTTTCAGTCTGGTCTACTCATTATCATCATTATGGGGCCTTGCCTATAATGGCGGATAACATGAAATCTGGAAGGAAAAAATTAGACTCAGCTGGTTAAAATATTTAGAAATGATGAATAGAACAATATATTCAATAATAGTATGATTGCTGAATTGGAAACACAAGTTATGTGAAGTGTTATCGGGATTATCTGGGAACACAAACCAACCATCATGACAGCTCACTGCGCACCAGTCAGTGTATCTCAGGATCACTCTAGCCTCAGGCCTACTCTGTCCCTCTGGATCACGGCTTGTGTCTCCATTATCTAAAACCAGTGCTGGTCTGAAGGATCATACCACTTATCTCTGTGGTACAGACTCTGTTCATTTCCTCTATGACTCTTTGCTCTTTGACATTAATAAACAAAAAGCCTTTGCTTTCTTTGATTTTGTGTTTTGTCTTTTCCCGCTTTGTCTTCCTAGAAAAGGAACCTGCCTCACCTGTCAGACCAGCTATAAAACCAGGTTTGACTAGTCACTGACATACCCTGATGGCAGCTTTGTTGCAGTAGACCCGAGTGACAGCCAGCCAAGTAGGCAGGTCAAGCATATTCTGCAAAACCTCTTCATCGAGCTCGAGGTTGGAGAGCTGCCCCTCCCCCTTCAGCGTACTCAGATTGATCTTGTCCGGGGACAGATTCTTGGTGAACCTAAGCAAGGGGACAAGATAAAGAGTTAAAAATGATATTTTTTAGAAAACACTTGCAGCCTAGATCTGGAAGAGGTTCATGTAACTTTTATGAGGGAAACACCTGACATCATCAGTGTACGTCACTGATGATCTGGGAGACAGAAATAGACACAATTCAATTATGCAGCTTGGCTTGGCAAGTTTTTTTGAAGTAGTGCAACTGAATGAGTCATCCTGGGGAACTGTAGCAGCCTCTTCGCTGGGTTCACACAGCTGTACTCCCATCAAGGTGAACCTCTCAGAGGGTGCTAATGTAGCGCGCTCCAGCAGACAGGAATAGGCCACAACCCAACACAAGTAGCAGTCGGAGCAAATCAATTTGTTAAGTATTTTAAATGATCATACACCACATGACCGAACACGGTCGTAAAAGAAATCCTGTGATATGTCAGACATCAAGACATGCCGTTGGAAAGCGACTGATCTCAAGCAAACGAGCCTCACATTGTGACTCACAGTGTGCGAGTTCACCATGACATTAATTAAACTAATGAGATGACATGTGAATGTGGTCCAGTTTGACAAAACATTTAACACTGTTAGGCCAAACACCATGATGGAACTGATAAGCCTGATAAGCAAAGCAGTCGGAGCTTCAACACCGAGCAACAAAACAGTTCAACATTTGCTTTCCTTAAAACAAAATTTTCATATTAATCTCACACCCTTGAAGGACCTCTAATGAGTCAAGCCTGACGTGTAGAGCTAGCTCACAGACCAATAACGCAAAACAGCTCTGACTAGACTGTCCAACAATTATATGTGTATGTGAATGAATGAATAAATAATGTTTATTTGGACATGTTAAAAAATAAAATACGACAATAAAAAAAAGCAAACAAGCTTTGAAAACATCAGGCATACAGCAAAATCACTAAAGCCCACCAGAGAAGAGCAAAAAAACAAACAAGCAAATATTTCATGTTCGAAAAGGAGCAGGAAGGAAGTGTGAACTTATCGAGTCCTACCCTTTTTTTAATTTTTTTATCTATGTTTCATTTTCAACTTTATGATAATCATTCCTTTTTTTCTGTTTCAATTATCAGGCACAAATCAAGCATGTGCATTTTGATAGTTTTCTTTTAGATTGCTAGAACATGAAAAAGTAATCTGGTGGTATTCATAATTAAAAAGGCAACTGCATAGTGGTGCTATTATTTTATACAACTAGCGATACGGAATAATTACTAAGATTATCAAGGTTTAAAGAGGAGTGAGATTCCAGAGCTTATCAAAGGCAAGAAAGAAGTCATTGTACAAACTGCCAAGAGCACAACTGTTTAGCTTTACAATTAAACAACACCAAGATCATTCTGAACAGATTAACACAAAAGAGTTGCCCTTGAAGGGCTCAAATTAAATCCAATAAATCCTCAGTCGATCAAGAAGTCCACTGTATGCACATTATATTTTTATTTTGTGTGTTAACAGAAGAGCATACAAAGGATATGAACTTATACATGATCCAATGATTGATTCAATCATCTGATTATCAGGTTAACTAAAAAATCCACACTGTTTTATGAATACTGCTCAAATAAGTCATACACATAAATATGGGGAAGTATTTGAAAAAGCACAGAATGACAAATTAACTCAGAGTGATTTAAAGTAGGGATGAGCATTGTGCCAAAAGAATCATACAGCGAATATTTTCACATGGTCACATGAGTCCCGACTTTAATTTTCTAATACATTTTCACTGAAAAAATTTTCTTTTTCCCCACTGGAGAATGCAACAAACAAGCATGTTCTTTTATGTCTGGAGACTATTGAGACACATTTACCAAGAAGTGCAGCTGTTAAGATTCTGACGACATTTCTACTAATTGTTTAACCCAATTTAAAGGGCCGCAAGATGCAAAATAACTGTTGAGGTTCTTGGATTATAAAGTCCATTTCCTGCCTAAAAACAAGCTAAGCTCAACAAAATGAATGTGCATTTAGCTTTAAAAAAAAAGAAAGTCTGTTGTCTATCTTGCAAGTATGTGTCAACTGTGACCTATCTGGTGCACATAACTGTGTTAATAATTCATTGACAGAGACAATAAGAGTGGCAGAAAATGAGAGTCAGTCTGAAAGAAAGCCTCTGATTTAGTCTTGTGTTTAACTTTAGCCTTTACGAGGGACCTTTGTGACACATAAAACGTCGCTCTCCCACCCAAATGTATTTCCTAACAACTGTCAGCAGTGTCAAACTGACTGGAACAATAATAACAACGCACTCTGACACACTAAAATGTCTTTAAAATGGCAGTCTCCGGTCCTTTCTGAGCAGATCTGTGACGAAAGAAGACCTGGTGTAGAGAAATAAAGGCTGCGGTCAGCTCTAGAAAGGATGCTGTAGGTGACAGGGATGAAATACTTGTCTGTGTAGGGCAGAGATCAAGATTGAAGGATCCTTACTGACTATTCTGACAGCAACCCTCAGCTGGTACACACAACTGAACAAGCTCGACATAGTGTTGAAGAAAGGCAAAAGCCCTTTTGGTACCCAGATAAACTTGTGGGCAAGATCATAACTGTTTTCAGAACATAAAGATGTAAAAGCTAAAATACTTTGTCCGTAACTCTACCTAATTAGTACAAGCATTTTTCTGTCTTTCTCATTTAGATAGATAGATAGATAGATAGATAGATAGAGCTTAAATGTAATTGTGATATTGTGTGGCCATAAACTACTCGCATTAAGCATACTTTTTATGTATTCATTCTTTATGTTTTGGATATTGGTAGAGGTCTTCCAACAGTAAAAGGAGATATAAGGCCAATTCAATCGATTCTCAGCTTTCCAGAGCAAGTATTAAGGCTGTCTGTTGGATATAACAGCATTAAAAAACACACACATTTAACAATGTAATGCGGCTAACGTTATTAGTCTCGGTCAGGTTGAACTGGTTTGCTGACTCTTGGCGTTATTCTCATGTGGCTGTACTAACATGTAGCGTTAAGCTAACAGATGGTAACCACTGTGGAAATCAATGTAGCTGCATTTAGAAGACAAACATTAGCGAGCGAACTGTTTTTGTGATGCAGGCAGTGACGTTAAAATCCATCATTCAGTCGGGCTAACCGCTAACAAACAGCCAGAGATGACACTTACCTTGACAAATGCTTCAGAATTTGCTTTTTAATAATTCCGGCCATCTCTGCTAAGCGTTCGTCTCGTCCCCTAACGTTACCGGCGCGTTTCCCTTTAAAATAAACATATACTAGCTGACAGGTATCGCTATATTGTACACAACCCTGGCTGTGTGCATCTTTTGGCCGCTGCTGGCACAGCACAGCCTAGCTGCTATGCTGCTATCTCGACAAAACGTCTGTGAACACAACCGCTGACCCCCTTTCGCACTCACACAACCGCTACTCAACTGAAACACAACGGCTCCGGCAACGACACGACGACGACGCCATCTTGTGGATGTTCAGGGAGGAACAAGTGGGCGGAAGTGCGGAGAATCCGACCAATCAGGAGCGAGGAAAGTAAAAAAATAAAAGTGACCCCTTCAAGTCTGTGTGCAGGTGTACAGGTGTGGTGCTGAGACAACAGAGCATCTGTTCATGTTGTGCTCTCAAACCCAGTTATTCTGAAATCAGTGAATGGAATGGTTAGAATCACACCTGTGCCTGTTTTAGATCATTATGATATAATTTGTGGAGTCTCATTAATAGACACAAAACTAGACCTGACAATCTCAGGTAAATGTTTTAGTCATCATAATAAATGTATTAAAAAAAGACCCACCCAATCTTCATGTGTTACCATAAACAAAACCCACTTTATATTAAGTCCCTCTCTGTATGACATCACCAATGTATTGCCTTAATCTATTTACTCTATTTTTTTATTTTCTTTTATAATGATAATTTTGTTTTGACCTTTTTCCCATTTTTCCTACATTTGATCGTTTTTGTGTTAATTTGTTATGTCTTATTGTGTCTCAGACAATAAAATAAAATAGATAATAAGAAAATGAAAACAAAACAAAACAAATCTGTGTACTGGTTACTGCAAAGAGACAGTTGTGTGATAGTAACTTTATTTAACCAGGTAGTCTCAGGGAATCTGAGTGTACTGTAAATTATTATATTCTTTGCAACAGACATTTTCACATGTCATAACAGGAAAAGCATGGGTGTTTCCTATAACTATGGCTCTGTTCTATTCAACCATGATAGTGTGACAACCGAAATAAATTAACATTAGCCATCATTTTTCAAAATGATTTACTTATTATTATATATCTTTTCAAGAAAATATTAAACTTATAACAGTGATTGATTGGTTTTATTTAAGCACTTAAGGATAAAGAAGACAATAACATGTAAAAAGCACCATATATGCTTATTAACTGCTTCTCATTATCCTAGACACTAATCTCAGGGGATGAGATCCTGTACCTGACCTGAAAAATCCCCTCTGGATTCTGATAGTTTGATGCTATGTGGATTACTTCTGGAACATTGCATACAATCTGCTTCTTAGAAATGAATACATGAAACAAAAGTCAAGTCACCCGAAGATACTGCAGTATCCAGTCTTCATAAGGAGAAAAGACAAGGCAATATTAGCTGTGTAATAATTATTCTATTTGACAATTTATCTGACCTGCTCAAAAGGTATGACAACAAATTGAATTTGCATTAGAATTATTGACATTCAGTGCAATAAGTTCAATTAAAGATTTTTTTTTTTTTTAAAAACAGTTTATAACAGTTTACTTATTTCTTCTTTTGTGTGCAATCCAAAAAATATTCCCAACACTGACAGCCCGACTAAAAAACACAAAAAATTCAACTTAAAAAAACATAAAAATCGTTTATTCATATATTTGATTACATGTAATTATACTGTAACAAAGATATTATCCAAAATTTAAAGGTGTAGCAGGCAGAGGTGAGCGCTGTGTTGGCTCCAGCAGGCCTGCGGCTCATAGGCTGACTACACACGGACTACAATCATGTGACATGCGCAGTCGGCCCTGTCGTCGAGTTTGTTATGACAAGTCGAGGCCTCGGACTAAATTAGGAGCGAAGCCCCAGTTTCTGTCCAGGCGAATCCGCGATGGAGGGCATGGACCTGGACCTGGACCTGGACCAGGAGCTCATGCAGAAATTCAGCTGCATGGGTACAACGGACAAAGACATCCTGATATCGGAATTCCAGAGGCTCCTCGGGTTTCAGCTAAACCCCGCCGGATGCGCCTTCTTTCTGGACATGACCAACTGGTGAGCTCGGTGACTCGTCTGGCCTGCTTGTGCGGGGTTATGTTAGATAATAGATAACGTGCTAGGGAGCTTCTGTCCAGGTTTCTCGCTTTAAAGTCATGTTTTCGTTGGGGTAAATAGAAAGGGAAATCATGGGACGTGTTATCCGTCGTCGTGACAGAGTGGTAGCGTTTACGTTAGGCATGTAAACGTGGGCACAATGACAGCTAACGACGTTGTAGTAACGTAACTAGCGTTAGCTGAGTCACCGTGTCTCCGACTTTTGATTGCCTGTCAGGCTCACAGTGGAAGGTAGCTAAGCGGGTGTTCATACCTGATAAAAATACTCGTATTTGCAACACAAATTCGTCTCCAAGCGAGTGTGACAGTCGAGTTAAAAAACACACGAGAGACATTTTCCGTGAATGTTTTGACGGTTGGCTCAAGGAGCTGACAGGTTAGCAGAGTAGACACCACTTTATACCAAGCTAGGTAGTAACAATTTTAGCTAGCTAGATTGTCAGTCAGCTGAAGGGATAACTAAAAGTTTGTAACTACTCTCAAAGGGGTATTGTGGTGTTTTTCTTTTGCTATGTGAGGGCGGACATTGTTTTCTCATGATCGATAGCCAAGATGATCAGACGTTTACGTTACGTCTGTCTCTCCTTGACCACAGCCACAGTGATGATCCCCACTGCTTATTACGTAACGGAGTAAAGCTCACACAGTGGTTGTGCAAGCAAGCCTGGCAAATCTTCTACTCGCCCTGCCTGAGCTAAAAAACATTCATATGTGTTTTTTAACCTGCTGAGAATACTTAAGAAATGGCAGCAGTGCTTCTGGATATGATTTCGAAAATAAAAACAGTAAGCAGTCCAAAGTCGTTGAGTAAAAACGAAAATGAATGTGGTAACTGGGAGGAGAAGGTCATCCCGGAACTTTCCCCTTAAATATATCTTTCACATGCAGTGTTAAGCCTCTGCAGTTCTGTGGAAGATAACAAGACGTGGTGGCAGAGCAGGCTGTAGTAGCGTCACGTGATGCCGTGTAATAGCTCCTCTGCAAAGGGGGCTTTCTAAAAATAAAAAAGCTGCTGGTTTATGGATGACCTGCATGTCAGGGGAAGCACCCATTGGCAGTCTCTCTGGATCTGCAGATATCTCAAGTTGTTTTTGCAAAATGCTTGCATTCTAACCAAAACCACTTAAACACAATTATCACAGTGAGAATGCAGTCCTTTTAGTTAAAAATAGACTCTTGTGGAATGGATATAATTTCCAGAGGGATGCCAAATTCACTCCTAAAAAGGTGAGCCGTCCAAAGTTAATGAAAAACAATTGTTGTTTTTAGCTGCTGACACAGATTATTAGAAATCAGGGAGACTGAACTGTATTTGGGTTCACAGTACTAGTAAAAATCTTCTAGAATCAACCAGGGATTAAATAAACTTAAGTACAATTTACTCATCTACCGGTCTTGTATACCAAAAACCAAAAATGCTGAATTGGCCTACCCCTAATCATTTTTTAAGCATAGCATTTAGCAACTAAAGGGTCCATGGTGCTTTGTCGGTATGCCTATAGCCTAGACTCATGGGATATGTTAAGAGCTAGAGCCCGACTGATACTTGATGTTTGGGCCTGATGTTGAGACAGATATTAGGGAGGGAAAACTGACATTTCTGTGAAATGCCAAATATCGGTCAGACATTTAATTGACCGTGTTATATGTCATATGTGATTGTACATTTAATTTATTTGGGGTTTCAACTCTTGGCTGGTCAAACAAGCAATTTGAATATGTCACCATAGACTTCGGGAAATTGTGACGATGAAGAACAAGAATTTTAGGCCAGGACATCTCTGCAACTTTCTCAGAAAGTTGCAGCCTCTTGCAATTTGGATATTGCACCTGGCCGTATTCAGATGTTCGACAAGATTTTGATTAAAATTGCTGTTGAATCATGGAGTTCCTCTGACACAAATCTTATGTCAAACTCCAATTTTGATCTGCACTGAGCACCTGGATTTCTGCCCTCTTTTGTCTCAGGAATTTACAAGCAGCCATCGGAGCCTACTACGACTTTGAGAGTCCTAACATCAGTGCACCGTGCATGTCCTTTGTGAGGGACGTGACGATTGGTGAGGGTGAATCAGTTCCACCAGACACACCTTTCACAAAGACCTGGAGGATACAGAACACAGGCAAGTCTTCACGGATAACAATAATTCTAATCTGAGAGAACACAGAGCTGACACCAGACCTCGCAAATGAAAAATAATCACACGCATGTCATGTTGAGTTCAGCGCGGTTGTCTGTGTGTCTTCCAGGTGCAGAATCGTGGCCTCCCGGGGTTTGTCTGAAGTATGTTGGAGGAGATCAGTTTGGTCATGTAAACATGGTGATGGTGCGGTCTCTAGACCCTCAGGAAATGGCTGATGTCAGTGTGCAGATGCAGAGCCCTGTGGCTCCTGGCATGTACCAGGGCCAGTGGAGAATGTGCACAGCCACCGGACTTTACTATGGAGGTGAGGACAGAAAACTCGACACTGCAAACAAACGTGAATTTAAATTTTTCCTTTCAATACATATGCTGAAGGGCCTGAAATGATTAGTCAGTGTTTCAATTAGCCAATAGACAGAATAGTGTGATAATTCGTTGATTGTTGTAGTCATGTTGGAGCAAGGGTTCCAAACGTTCACCCTTCTCAAATGTGAGGAATTGTTTCCTAACTATGTTTTAAATATCATGGATAAATCAAAATATTACATTTTTTTTATTGATTTCAGAGTTTCATGATTTAAAAGATAATCAGCCGTTCAAAAATCACAATCATCAATTTTGGCCTTTCATACACACATTAATGGCACTGAAGGGTGAGGAAAACTGACCTTTGGGACGAATCCTACCAAAACAGAAACACATATTTTCAGAATTATTGACAGACATTCACTCCAGAGACACCCAGCTGCGCCTCTTACTCAATTTCACCCATTGTTGGCAGCAGGAGGACGGTTAGCTCACCTTCCAAAGCCTCGCGCTGCGCCGGAGGCTGATCTAGGGACCATTAATAACAAAAACAATGTTTCTTCACGTTGACATTACCCAGGCAGAGCAGCCCCATCAACATTACAACTTATCATCTCTACTGTTGGGCTGTAGAATTACTGTAGCCATCATTTTATGTGCCCTGATTGAATTATTGCCTCTGACCCGAATTGACTGTTCTTTTTAAATAGATTATCGTTTGTTTTGAACGAAGCTGCTGACGTGCAAATATCCAGCTGAGTACCGTGGTTAGCAGCAGCAGCAGCAGTAGGCAGCAGCAGAAGATTAAGCACTGCATAATTTTGTATGCGTTTCCTTCAGTAAAAACTATTAAGAGTCATTCTATTACCACCCACTAATTAAATTAAGAGTCGTTCATTAAATTGATTTATGTCCTCCTCTAAGCTCAATGTGTATGATGGATATCACCCGGAAGTCCCTCGAGACTTGGCTACTTTGAAATGAAGCAGCGAAGGGATACTCAATTAGAAATTATACTTGCCCTTAATATTTCATATAGGTGTTCCCAGTGATAATTCCTCATTTAACACCATCAGTCTCCAAGTGGCTTTAAGAGAGAAAAGAATTGTAGACCTGAAGCGTTTTAAATCTTGGAATATCGCGTGTGGGGTCCAGCTTTATTTTATATGATCTGAATGTTGTTTCAGGCGCTCATTTTCCAGTAACTGGTGAACAGAATCTTTTTGTAATGTTGGTTAGTTTGTGTTGCAGCTGTAGACATGACAGACATGTAGGTCTGAGACAATGTTTGCTCATTGTAACACTTTTTCTTCTCACAGATGTCATTTGGGTGATCCTGAGTGTGGAGGTAGGAGGTCTCCTCGGCGTCACACAGCAGCTTTCCTCTTTCCAAGCCGAGTTCAACACACAGCCTCACCGCCACGTGGAGGGAGACTACAACCCCTTCGCCTCGCCAGAGAAGAGCAAGTGCCCAAACAGCAACAACAACAGCCTCCACGATGCCAGTGGTCATAGAGTCGCAGAGGAACATTGGCAGGGAAACCCCAACGAGCTGCAGCAAGATCAGAATGGACTTTCACACAACTCTGTGGATATAGTAGCAAACAGTCTACAAAGCAATCTATCAGTAGTCTCTTATAACCAGGTAAGACATATCAAAGGCGATTTCTTACATACTAGTCTTCTCAAATGTCCACCAGCATCAAAATGACAGCGACTCAAATATCTGAAAGACTTTTTATAAAAATAATAAACAACAACTATTAGATCTTACCTATGAATAAAACATCAAGGATAAGGAGAATTCTCAACCTCAACTCTTACATGAATGTCTCTCTATTAAATCTGTTCTTGAGTATAAATGTGTCTATTGAGCTGAGATGAAATATTCATCCGCCTTTCACAGAAAACGTTGCTCAAGGCTGCAGCCGAGTGTGCTGCTCCCTTTTTATACAGATTCTAAGAGTCTTCATCCACAATAGAAGTTCTGTGAGGCTGTACTCAAGCACGGTGGTCATTTGAGCTGCATGTTAAAATGCTAATAAAAGCTAATTAGCACTAAACACTATTGATGAAGGCAGAGATGGGCACAAATACATTAAATAGCACCATGTTTCATCTTTACAGCCACCATTTTGACTTTTAAAAGAGTGTATGTGAAAGTTTCCCGATTTCTAGTTTTCCAAAGACACGCTGAACTTGTGTATCATTATTTTTTTCTCATTAAGTCAATTTTCTACTTGTCTTGCATCCCTGCTTGTCTGTTTATTTCAATCATTTGCTTCCTTACAGGGTATACAGGAACCCTATCCTTTCGGGCACTCTTAAACCATGGGACTTGTCATAGTGAAGCAGCACTAAACCGTACCTCTGGAGTCTGTCACACCAATGAGAGAAAGAAGAGGCTTTATCAGTAGCTGGCGGAGAGTGTGGAGATTCAAAAACACTTTATGCAAAGTCCGGCTACACTTTGAGAAAAAAAAACCAGAGGCCAACGCTCCCGACGTGCAGCTCAACCAACATCCCACAACCCACTGTATGCACGTGTGAATGCTAAG
>CAEMYA010000044.1:12001658-12025909 GCA_903131615.1 Diplodus sargus | reverse complement strand
AGGAGAGTGCTATGAGTCTTTTGAGTGATAACTTTTCAGATTTTTATTTTTCTTTCTTTTTAGTTGTCGGGGTGCAAATGAAACAATGACAGGAGTGTGTATTTGTGAAACTGTGTGGATATGTGTGCGCATTTTGCAACAGAAAGAGAGACTTTGGAGGAAAAGCCATTTAATTTGCCAACTGATTCTCTAGTTTCTGCTCTGAACTCGGTTCCCTGTAACTAAATCTAACAGTACGGGCGTCTCTGAAAACATTGGACATCGTTGTTTATTTGAATCTTTTTATCTTAATTTTAAATGTACCCTTTTTAATAGACAAGGGAAATGTGACATCCCTTTCGGAAATCATGTCTTGTGCATTTTTGGCAATCCTTTCTTTGCTGTCATCGTACCTGCAGTTTCAGATGCAGTGCAGGTATTCTCCACTGGAGGGAGTCAACCATTACTCTTAGACAGAAGATAAGATCAGTGCTGAGAAACAAAACTCTTCAGTATAGCTTATATAATTTGCATCATGTATTTAAGGCTGGACAACTTCTATAAGCCCTCTGTAGTCAAACATTTTTTTAAGTAACATATTATAAATGGAAAGAACAAGAAACTTTAATGAAACTGAATCTGATTAAGCAGGAACGCTTAAAGACTTCTGCGAGAGATGGACGATTTTTTCACCACGTACAACATCGAGTAGAGCTGATACTCGGTTTGCTGATATAAGTGAGGGAAAAAAAATCCAATTTCACACATTATTTTTGCAGTGACACTTTTCACAGAGTCATGTAAACAGATTTAAGTATATTTTACAGTATAACAATAAAACCTTATCATCTTAAATGCACTGAAAAATCAAACTTCGCTTGGATTTTAATAGTTTTAAATGAGCCAAATCATCTTTCGCTGCATCATAATCTCTAAAAAAAAAAAAAATAGTTTTCATATCCACGGACATATATATTTATCAATGAAAGGCCAATATCGATATCTTTCAGGCCCAAGAATATGCTGACACATATAGACGTACATATTTGAAATATAAGAATAAATATTAGCTGTATGCAGTATTTTCCCAGTCATTGTCTCAAGTTTTTTACATGACATCAGGATTTATGCACAGTATAGCATCAGATTTTGAAGTTAAGCCACATGAACTTCACATCATGAAAACAGGTGTTTTTTGTCACCCCCGCTCTCAGTTTCAACGTCAAAGCTGTCTCGGACCTGCTTGAATCATGTTAAGTTGAATGTATTTGACGAATGTAGAAGAAGATCTTTTCTTTTTTTTATTTTAAATTTACCCAAAGACTCAACATTGTACATTTGCATTGAATTAATTGTAATAATTATTAACGTTCCGTGTCTCTTTGTTAAATGTTCCACATCGATGAGCTTCTTAAACACGTTTAAGAAAAAAAGAATTCAATCCTGTCTAATAGTTTCAGATACAAAACTCGACCGCACCAGCAAAACTACTAAAAGAAAAAACAAAAAGCCAGAATCACGTTGTGCTGAGTATTTGTTGCTGCACACTTACTTGCACTAACTGGCTGATGTATGTGTGCTCTCCTCCAACACAAGTACTGTTAAGACCTGAAGCATTTGTGATTTTTATCTGTCATCCACAGCCGCAGCATTAAGACCATCTCACTAGATAAACACCCCTTTTTTCATTAAGGTACTAACTGTAAGCCCCGGGGTTACTGAGCTGTGACAGCACGACAACACCAGCCAATAAATACTACAACTTGTCGGCTGTATCTCTGATCCCCCCGCCACCCCCCTCGCTGTTTAACAGAACATTGTCTGATGTTTAATCATAAATGTCTCTCTCTGCCGACGAAGGTGTTTGCTGTCACGGAGGGCAGAGTGCGTTTTTTTTTCTTTCTTTTTCTTCTTTGTGTAATTTCTCTCGGAAGTTTTTCCACAGGCCAGATTGCAGAGTGAATCAGTTGGCTACAGACTCGTACAACAGCACATTTATGAGAGCGAGGAAGTGCAAACAGATGAAAGCTTTTTTCCCGTGTGTTTGATGAATGTTTGTATGATTAAATTATCACTGGAATCTAACTTTTTTTTTTTGTCATGTTTGCGTAGCAGAATCGACAGTTAACACTTTTATAGATCTCCAGACTCATTTCATCGGTCATCAGTTACGGTTAGATGTCGCTTTGCTTTGTAGGTTTGTCTTTGTTTCTTTATTGGTCCCAAGAAGGGCAATTCATATGCAGCTTACTCAGTCAATACACACAACTCAGAAAAAAAATATATATATAACAAAGTTTTGCCAAATGAAGGAGTCCCTATGGAGTTTCTTCTCCATAGAGACAGATTATAACAGCAGCCTGAGGGTGTGTAACAAATATGGCTAGCTTGGCTCATAACTCCTTCTGCTCGCGTGCCCCCTCTGGGAGAAAAAAGGTGGTCCTGTTGAGGGGGCACAATTCTCTTTATTATGCTCCAAATGTCTTGGAGCAGACTTTCACCACACCATTCAGGTTATTCTTCACAGACGAGTCATTAAAACAACAAATAAACGACAAAGTTCGAAGATTTTCTATGAATGAAGTGAAAATAAATTACATAAAATAGCGCCACAGATCTGAAAAGAGTTAAACTTCCACATTAAGTCACATCTTCAGTCCCTGGGACACGTGACATAACATGTAGTCTACTTTTAAATATAGCAGATCGCCATCTGTTTGCACTGCAAGGGGATGTTTTTGTATTTAAAGTGGAAATGGCTTAAAGGTCACTGACATCCAGGAGCTTCACCAGATGTTCCTGCACATTACTCTGCATCGTTTTTATACATTTGTTTTAGGTGAATGATGCATTTCACAAAGGGCATGGACGGTTAGTCTCTGGTGGGTTTACAGCGGCTTTGCAAGGAGGGAGAACGACTGTTATCAGATGCTACTTCATAACTAAATGTTATTATTTTATAAAACACGTTAATGTGATGTGCTCTGTGTGCATCCTGGGCCTCAGTTTATATACTCTTCTTGCCTTCCCTCATCATTTTTCTCTCAAACAGCCACACCTGGAGTTTTATGTATAAAACTGACTTGCGATCAGTTTTGATCTTCGAAAGAAGATGATGCCTGTTTTCCAATCACTTCTACCATCGTCGTGATCTCGTTGTTTTAGGAGAAAAAACACAAGACAGGTGCCGTCAATTTAAGAAGATTTGAGGTTTATAGATCACAGGTGTGCAAGTCACAAATAGGATTATCAAAATCTTCTTTTAGGAAGTTTTTTTTTTTTTTATGCTTTCTATGAATCTGTAGCTGCCCACCAGATAGCAAAGCCACACTGTGTGCTGTGGAGTTGAACAATAAGCAACAAGGCTAACTGCTGCAAAATGCCCTCGTGTCGGCGCTCAAAATAACTGTGATAATCAAAACTTTAAAAAGTGATTGATGCGAGCGATGAGCGAAAAGTTATCTGAAGAAATGGCAACTGTGGTTCAAAACCTGAGACGGGTTTGTTTCATAGCGGGCTCGTCCTGACAAAGTCTTTCTCTCGTTTTGCACATGAAAGGGTCGTCCGCTCACGAGTTAGCCTGGAGGTGTACTGGTCTGAGGAGCCCCCTCCGCCTGCGAGACCCTCTTTTGTCAGTCAACGGCTCTGTCCGGCTGCAGTCTGCCTGAGGGGCAGCGGCTCCTCCGCTTGACAATTGTTTTGCTTAGGGGTTGAAGGTCTTTCACAGCCCGAAAAGCAAAATATAAACGTGGCACGGCGACATTAAGGTCCAGCTGACTTATAAAAGCTCCAGTGAGGTTACAGTCTTAATGAAGGCTCTTAAAGGTGAAGTGCGGGGGTGGATATGGCCGGCAGCAGCTCCTTGGAATACTTCAACACCACTGTTTAGTTTGAGCAAACATTTACACTCTCCTGCTTTCTCTTCCTCTCTCTCTCTCTTTCTCTCTCTCTCTCTCTCTCTCGCCCTGTGTACCAGTTATTCAGCTTTCCCAGATAATAATCTTTCAACCTTTCAAAAACAATCTCCCACCATTATTCAGCCGTGGGTGATTTATGGATATTTGATGGATATTACGGGTCATGCTCCAGATCTCCCGTGTGTCCCCACATGGCCTCCTGCTTTCACCTGGTGGCATGTGAGCTGAAACGGAGCCCACGATAAACACAACCTGAGATCTCCCGAGTCTGTCGGCTCATCCTGACACATGAGGACTAAAAGTTCGCCTCTTTGTGTCGCTGTACATCCGCACACCTCGCTCACACAGATGGTTATTTGTAATGTTTGGGATGTATTTCTTCGATCACTTTCATTTTCCTCCAGTGCTCCAGGCTGAGCTGCTGTATGCAAACAGCGTGCTAATCCTCCAGCAGTGAGGAGTGTTGGTCAAGAGTAAAGACCTCTCACAATGAAAGTGTGACTGAGCTGGAGTTCCCTCTGAACTGTAAACAGCATCACCTTGTCTGAGATCAGATTTTATCCTCTGGTCACAAGCAGTTTTGTCATTTATGTTCACAAAGTTGAAAGATCTTCCCAGTCACTGTTATTTTTTTTTGGAAAACAAAGTTCCCCAGCCACAACTCCTGCAGGCTGTTAAGACTCACTCAGGTGTCATGTTGACTTATGAGCTCTCCATCTGAATAACTGCCTGCAGTCATTATTCACTGTGCACTCAGAGCAGCCTCCCTCGTCGGGGACACACCCTCACCTTCAGAACTGATATGTCACGAAGGCTCCGTGGCCCAAATCAGTCTTGCTGCTCGGGGGCCAGAAGTCAAACAGTGTTTCGGCGGTCGGCGAGTGGACAAGAAGGGAGACAGCATCGGCGCATCCTCACCTGAGGGCCAAACCGGTTGAGAGCCTCCGCAGCACCTTGACGTCAGATCAAGGAGGGAGCAGTTCAGGAGAAGAGCCTCCGCATCGGGAACACTGACAAGGTAAGACACAGCACATCTCAAAGAAACCTCCTACTACAAGCCCATTAGTGCGACTACACCACTTTTATTGTGTTGCCTGCAACTGTCACCTCTGTCACCAGTCACAGAACAAGTATTCAGGTACTTTACTGGAGTAAATATAGTTATAGATTGGGCAACAGGTCAGGTGCTCTCTGGGTAGTGGTGTGAAAATGTCATGAAAATCATAATTGGGTGAAATAAAGATGTTAAAGTTTTATCATTTTGGCAGAAGTGAAAGTCCACAATGTTCCGCTTACAAACTTATTTTTGGTGAAAGTCATTTGTTTTCACGTGTGTTTAAACTGTGCACTACGGATTAATGGCCTGGCCGATTAACTGGTTTAATACTCAGCATGTTTCTTTTTGGAATCTGCTTTTCTTTTTTCTTTTTATATATTTGTATCTAATTGCCTATAAACATTTTGGAATTTCATTAAAACGTGTGATGCTTGGCTCCGATGCAGCTTCCATCTGCAGAGAAACTAGCATCTAAAACGATCACATACATGGAGTGAGCAGAAAGTACAACATTTGCCTCCAAAATATAGCAGAGCGGAAGTACAATCTCTGACCTTAGCTCTGGATTGTACTCGCTGAACACACAGGTCTTGAGTAAATGTACTTACTCAAGACATTCCATTACACTACATTCCATTACTCTTCTGAGCAGCATGACCCGGATCATTTTAAACTCATGTGGAGATTGTTTAAAAGTGGAAACAGTCAGTGTGGTGTGGATCTTCAAGTTTCATGGTAATTTTTGTTGTTTGTATATATAAATACACAGTTCTGTGTGAATTCTAGTTTAGGGACAGTGATACTGTGTGTGCTGACAAAGCAAGTACGATGTTCCAGAATTTAACTTTGAAAAACATTTTTTTTTTTAAGTTACTGTCACTCATCTGTCATTATGTTTACTTTCTACTATTCTCTTCCATTATTGTGTACACTACTGTATATATATGTATGTATATATATCTATATATATATATATATATATATATATATCTATATATATACACACATATATAATGAAGCAACAAATATTATTTAAAGCGATGGATTTCAAATTGAGATGCAGACGACAACCAGCTGTGATTATTGGCCATAGAAGAGACTTTTGTTCCGATTCTTCGTCCGTGTTCTCCCCCAAGTGATATTCTGATAATGTGTGTATCATGTACTCCACTTAGGTACAATTTTGAGGTAGCCTAAGTATTTCCATGTTACGCTACTTATGATACTTCCAGTTCGATTTGGAGGCAAATATTTTACTTTTTACATAGTTACTAGTTACTTCGAGGACTGCTTGCTGCATCAGAGCCACAGTAACACATTTTTAAATACATTTATCTTATTATTCTGATCATTCTAAGAACCAGTCAGGCTGATAATTGGTTGATGCATAGAATATATGTATTATTTACTTTTACCTGTACTTTTCATACTTGATGTATGATCAGATACTTTGACAGTTTCACTCAGGCATTATCTACATGTGTGACTTCTACTTTTATGATACATTTTTAGCACAATTTCTTTACTTTTACTCAAGAATGTCTGTGGAGCACTTTTTTTACAAACCTGGCGTTAATAATTGGTTGCACGTTAATGAGAATAAATCCATGATTTGCAAAAAAAAAAAAAAAATGATAAAAGTAAAAAGTGTATAGCGGAGAAACAGTGACATTACTTTTTTTCTCTTTGTAAAACACAGACTTAGTCACTTTGCTGATTGGACACAGAACAGCTCGTGAAGGTGTGTTATCGAACAGCTTTTGTCCAGAGAACAGTGGAATGCAGGCGGCCGATGAATGGCCACAGATTCTCATATCTGCTAATGCCTCTCCTATCAGATCGGGCCGCTATTTAACATGGTGTAAAACACAGCTCCAAAACAAAAGTCCACGAAACAACAGGCTTTCTTTTTTGGCGAGCTTGCTGATGTCACTGAGGCAGCACAGAACACACAGACATTTGTCCCAGAGAGAGACACGGAGAGAGGATAATCCAGAAGAGTGAGTTTTTAAACTGCCATTAAACATCTAAACTGCTCGTCCCCCGGAGGCGAGGAAATAAAAAGCTGGAGACGAGGAGCATGTGTAGATATATGTAGGCATCACAGCGGTGTTTTCTTCCTAGTCGCCGTTCCTCCCTTTTGACCTTTTTTCAAATTTCTGATTTGTTGGTATTCTTGTCACATTAAAGGGTAAATTCAAAAAAGGGTAAAAATGAAACTTTCCACAAAGTAATCCACCAAACACTTCTGAAGCTTCACAGCAAAACAGTGTTGCAGCATTCTCGTATACAAATGAGGCAGATGGAGACCAACAAAAACGTGAAGCGGCTCTGGCGTAATCCAACCCCTCCAGATATCAACCGCGCACCGAGGGTGTAAATAACGTCTTTTCAGTACAGTTTGGGACCTCGGGGGCTTCCAGAGACTTGGATTATGCTGTACGAGCTGTATGGGGCCTTTTTGTGCCTTTCTCAGTTATTTTAATGAGTTTTAAAATGAGCCTCCACCTACTTCAGTTGTTTAAGTGAATGCTGAAACATTTGTTTTTTTGTTGTTGCTGTGAATGCTTTGTGGACTATGAAACTTTCCCCAGTTGTCCATCAGCATGACAGTTAGTGGATGACGACTGAACTTTCATTTAAGTGTGAACTCATCCTTTAAAACTCTCAGTTCTATAGAGGACAGACCTCTGAAAAACATATGGTCGGCTGTGGGAGATAGGTGATAGTTTTTGCCTTCTCCTGCAAACAAACTAACATTGTTGTATCAGTGTTTTTTTGCAGCAGTCCAGCTCTCTGAGCAGTTTCTCATCGCGCCTTCTCGCTCCATGTGCCGTTGTTTCGGAAATGTTTCGGACGGAGGACCGGTTTGCACAATGCCTTGTCTACTCATGTGAAAGGAGGCAAAAAGAAAAACCCAATAAGATTCAAACGGATGCATGATTATTTTTACTTTTAAACTGAAACAGTTTATGTGAAACAGTCACATGGATTGCTGGCACAGGGGGCCACTCCCAGCCCGGTGAGCTGTTCTCTTACTCACACAATGATGAATATGCTCCCAGCTTCTTATCCTTTATCCACATATTGCGCTGCATGTGTCCCACCCCTTTGCCTTTTTTTCTTTTGCCATTGACTTGCGATCCGTCTCACTGACCTGTTGCGCTTGACATTTTTAAAAGGCATTGTGCGTTACATTGTGATTGCAACTGATTACGTCATGCTTTTTGCGGGGTTACAGTAAAACGCATTTTGAGTTTCAAACACAGCTTTGATCGTCCTCCTTTTATCTGTGTTCACTATCTCGAAGGTGGAGTCGATTGCTCTCTGATATTGTTGAATGACGTCGAAAAATGGGGGAGCGATAAGGGCTGAATTTCACACGGGCTGAACCCGTTTGACCGGCATGTGTCCAAACATAAAGATTAAAGGTGCAGTCTGTAGTTTTAGGGGATGAATTTTAAATCAAAAGAGAAAGATCTTCGACAGATTATTATTTTTTATGCCTAAACAAACCTCTCTTTGTTTCCACGTCTGAATACACAAACTGAACTTAAAGGGCAATGTCATACTGTTTCACTTTGTTTATGTTTGGCGGACCCTGCCACCTTCCTAGCTTCGAACAGTGTTCTGGGGACGTTATTTTTATCAGAGAACAGCTTGTTTATTCTGTCATGCAAAAGAGTTTGTGTATTTCTGAGTTTGAATTTCTTCTCCCAAAACAACATAGTGCCCCTTTAATGAGACATTTTGAAGTGAATTCGTGCAGATTCTGGATCGCTGGTGGGGTTTTTCAAGTCGCGCTAAAACACAGCGAAGGACAAACAATCGCTTCGATGGGATTAACAGTCGCAAAAGGCTCCAGCTGACGATGCTGCAATGACAGACTCCTCATTTCAAAGTACAGTCGCAGCAAAGTAAATACCAAAGAACTAATGTCAAGTTTACTTTTGGTAGCTGCTGTTTAAATATTGGGCATGTGGGTATGGTTTCAGCGAAGCATCAATGCAGCTCTGTCGCACAGGGAAGTTAGCTGATACTGTCACACAAGGTGTCAATCCGTTAAGACGCCGATGACAACAACACTGATGGCACTTTATGATGGTTATGTCTGGGGAAGCACACAAACCACCTGCTGAAGGTGAGATCATGTTTCGTCTTAAATCGTTGCTGTCGTTTGGCAGTCTAAGCCGCCACTCAGAGCTCTGGAATTGGTAGTTTTCCATGTTAGATAGATATTTACAGACATACAGACTAGAGAACGTAGACAAATATGGCAAAAACACCCTTTTAAACATCTGCTGTAAAATCTGCAGTAAAAGTACAGTCAAATTCTGTAACTGTAAATTACTACAAAAGGTCAAATTCAGCCTCTTTGTATATAACTTTATGGTTTTGAGGTTTTAATTCATTATTTATCACTGTAAACAAAGTGTTCCCTAAAAAGGTGGTTATCACTGCACACACACAGGTATCCCACTTTTCCCATCATGCAACGTGCTGTTTGTTTTTCAAGCGTGCTGTTTATGTTCCAAAATGCAAATGATGGCAGTGTTTGTAATGTGTCATGCAGGTTTCCAGTTGTTTGTTTTTTTTGAAAATATGAGTCAGCTGGGTGTTATATACCTTCGGTCCAGCTGTAAATCAGCATCATGAGAACGGGCTCTTTTTCACTGTTTCACATGCCCTAAAAAGCTTAATTTTATCAAGAGTAACCTCTGTTAATCGCTCCAGGGACTACAGTCTACAGAGATCCTGTGACCCCCAAAAATCAGTTTACAAATCTTTGGGAACTTTTGAAATACATTAAAATACTGTTATTTCAACTTTCCTTTATTTTGTTTTTTCTACTTTTTCTACTTTATAAAATCAAGATATTTCAATGATTTTTCAGTGAAGTAGATTACTTGGTTACTACTTTGGTAATTAGGTCATTTTGGCATTGTTTAGTTATTATCTCTTTCTTATCAAACTATGACCATGTTATATTAAGCTGTAATTTAAGTGTTTTATGGAAACGGTACTTTCTCCTTCCAGCAAACCTGAGCATGGGGAGTCCGGGCTATGCTGCACATTCGCCTCTTTACATCACCCACCCCCATCACATCGACACCAGGGCGGCCTGGCTGGATGAGGTGGAGGACGTCAAACCGCCCCGCAGCTTGTTTGGGCTGCCTGAGCTCAGCTGGCCGGGGGTCTACCTCCCCTGCTACGAGAGATTAGCTACAGAGGAGAACCCCTGGGTGCTCAGGATGATAGGAACCCCGACTCCACCCGCTGCTCTTCCCTCCAGGACTCCAGAGCCGAGTCCAGCCAAGCCCAGCCAAGCCCAGGACCCCCGGTCCGAGATGGAGGGTCAGGTGGAGGAGCGCTGTCTGGAGCAGGTCCAGACCATGGTGGTGGGAGAAGTGCTGAAGGACATCGACACGGCTTGCAAACTGCTCAACATTGCATCAGGTAGGACAGAATACAAAAAAACCAAAAAAACTACCTGCTGTAGGAGTTGTTGGCAGAAGCTGTAGGTCAATAAAATAAACCATTACAAGCCAAATCATTTTTCCACAGAGACGCAAACTGATACCTGCAGAGCATCTGTGGCCGTGCCCACCTTGTGTAAACGTTTCTGTTGACAGAAGATCATCCCCACTTCTTACGAACACAGTTATTATCTAGGGCGTCAGAATCGTACGCTGTAGGTGCGATTATTTGCTTTCATCGCGGTCTGATTGTTACCCAACAAAGACAACAGGCCGCACATTTATAGCCCCCTGCGGTGCTGCTGCATCATACTCAAACAAAAGATATTATTAGAGGATAGTGTTTCATTATCCTGTAGGAACTGGAAGGGCGACTTTCTTGTTGAGGTATCCTGACTTTTTAATCCTTCGTAGTCTTTTTTTTCTGTCCAACACTGTAAAACCAAAACAAGTTCAGAATACTCAAAAGTTAAAGTTCATATTTTTCAGTTCTCCGTACTTGAAATAAATGTTTAACATATTAAACCAAATAAACATACCGTGACACTTCAGCACTGTTAGCGCTGAGGAACCACTTGGTAGTGACTGGAGAACTGAGCCAGGTGCTGGCTGACGATGAGTAGATGGAGTTGGGCCGTGCAGGTGGATCAGCAGAGGCGGGCCGGCACGCCCAGGCAAACACAAACAAGGAAACACACTACGTAGGGACACACGAGGAACTTAGTAAAGAAGGAAGGGTCATTAATTCACCCAGTCTCGCTTCGGTGCCAGACTGTGACACCAGCTGTATTGGGGTCAGTGGTTGGATGCATGGAGAGACACACTTCAACCAAACCCTATCAACACGAGTCTGACTTCTGAGGAGGAAATGCCAGCAGAAAATGAAACAACACACTTCAGATAGTAGCCTAGCGACAGGCTTTTTTTTTTTTCATCAACACATTCCTTTCCTCAAATCTGTGGAGGAAAAAGGCTGCTGTTCAGTGCAGTGTCATCGGTTCAAATCAGTCGGAGCGGCCTTGTTCGATCACAATATTATCAGCCCTGTCAATCATTGGGGTAGAACTCTGTGGTTGACCTACTCTCTGAAGTGTGTTCTTTTATTTTGCGGAGGCGTTTCTTTGTCTGAAGTCAGACGACGTAGATATGTGTTTGTTTTTTTTACTTTCCGTGCAACTCCCATCGACTTCGATACAGCTGTCACCACAGTCTGGACCTGCTTAATGACCCCTCCTTCTTCTTTAGGTTTGTTGGAAAACAAGGAACAGGAAAGCACAGGGAGGCAGGAGGAGGAAGTTACATCCTGACAAACCAGTAGCATCTTCTTGTTAGAGTCAAACTCGATGCCCCTACTTTGTCCCTATCACAGTCATGCGATCCTTTCTATGAACTTTTGAATCTTTCGACAGCTGTTAAGGGTTTTGTTTTTCGTGTTTTGCTGCGTCTTTATTTAATTCATCACATATAATTTCACCTTTAAATACTCAACATGGCAAAATAACTTACAATCTGACGTTCCTCTTTTGCTTGTAACTGTCTTCTCCAGCTGCCGGAAACAATGTCACAAATGTTGCTGACAAATTTTTAACATTAATGGTCATAACAGAAGCAAAAAAAGTTGTTATCTTAATATTTCTATATTTTTTTTTTCTGATAAACTCATAAAACAGTGGATCCCATAATAAAGGGAGAACCAGCAAATGGTTGGACCCTCCCCTTCCTGGTGAATCCAGACTTCTTTCGAGCTCCATGTCTCACCTCAAGTGGAGGAGGAAATTACGCAACTGTCATCCCAGGTTGAGAGGCACTCCGCCTGATGAGTAAAACGCCTTTCAGCCCTAATATGATAATTGAGGATGTGGTAAACTGAGTTAGAGAGATGGTGGGCGGTAGAGAATATGCAGCGTCAACAATCAGCATCAACAAGATGAAATTCAGTGTGGAATAACAGCTTTGTGAAAACACATGTTGATCAGTGACATGATTAGCTGATATTGTCCTTTTTTTTAATTGGTAAAATGATAAAATCCTGTTTTGTCTTTTCAGTCTTTGAACAGAGTAAAAGCAACTTTTAACTGGTCTCAAATCAACACTGAAGCCTCTGTGTGACCTGTATAAGCAAACGCTGACCATCACAGAGACACCCCGAGCTCTACGTGTTGACATAATTTCAGCTTTCAGAAAGTCAAAGCCGTGTAAAGGAAAAATAAAACCTTCGTGTCTCCGTGTTCCCTCCTCGTTTCAGACCCGTTAGACTGGAGCTGTGGGGACGTTCAGAAGTGGCTCCTCTGGACTGAGCACCTGTACAAACTGCCGCAGGTCAGCACCATGTTCCAGCAGCTCTCCGGCAGGGATCTGTGCTCCATGACAGAAGCAGACTTCAAGCACTCGTCGCAGTTTGGAGACGTGCTGTACGCCCACCTGGACATCTGGAGATCCGGTAAGAGCATCAATAACTGTGGGAAAAGACTCTACAGGAAAAGATATCGGGAGGATTGTCAGGCAAATGCAGTGTGACCAGGGTTAAATTCATGACTTGGTTTGAAGTATTCTGAGTTTTGTGTGAACTGCAACCTGATTGCTCCTTTATTTGCTGTGTCTTTAGCTGCAGCAATGAAGGAGCGCTGTCCACCAGAAGACAGCAAATCTGGTAAGTGTTTTTCCAGGAGTGTAGCTTCAATTCTTCCCACTGATTACAGTAAACCGAGGTAAAGAAAGGTGGGGTGAAATAAACATCTGCTTCCTGAATATCCTCCCTCCGTCAGCAGCCGATGATGACTCCTGGTCCGACGTGATCTGTAAATATCCCAACCAGCCCATCCACCTGTGGCAGTTCCTCCGAGAGCTGCTGCTGAAGCCTCACAACTACAGCCGCTGCATCCGCTGGGTCAACAAAGAGAAAGGTGAGGCCGAGGCAGAGCGCCGACAGCAGCTGTAAGCAAACCGCGAGTGGATCGCTATCACTGAACGGGTGCACTTGACTAATTACAGTGACTATTATACTGTTTTTTTTTGTGTGGAAAAGACATGTTGACAAGTCACAATGGGAAGAGGTGTAACTATTAAAATGAATGAAGGCTCAGTTTCTGTTCCACGCTGCCTCTCTGTCAGACTGAGACGCCCGAACAAGCACAGATCCGTCGTTAATGTTCTTATGGCTGTGCTTTTCCTAGTGTGGAAAAAAGGTCTGCTGATCCTCACAGAGTGTTTACGTTCAGGTTTTAGCACAACTCAGTCGCAATAACATGAAATACTTCTGGAATATTAGAAACGGTGAAATGTCGAACCATCACCAGCCAGCTGAAGTATAATTTGGGTTTCTTTTTGTAGTTTCAGAAGTTGTTTTGCGGTCTCGAGATATCCAAAAAGAATTACACTTCAATTACTCCAATTTAAACTCTCATCTCTTATGGCTACATGTTAAAGGTGCATTACGTAGATTTGGAGTTTTAATATTTCAATACTTTCCTCTGTCCGCAGGCATTTTCAAAATAGAAGACTCGGCTCACGTGGCCAGGCTGTGGGGCATCAGGAAGAACCGCCCGGCGATGAACTACGACAAACTGAGTCGCTCTATACGCCAGTACTACAAGAAAGGCATCATTCGGAAGCCCGACGTATCACGCAGACTCGTCTACCAGTTTGTCAACCCTGTATGAGGAGGAGGATCGGCCGATCCGAGGAGGACCCAAAGATATGCTGGACATACTGTACAGTAGAGGAAGTGACGTGAACTCTGGAGCTCGTTTGTTTATTGTTTTCTGATGTTTAATTTCCATGTTAAGACTGCCTACCAACCTATGCACTCCTGCCTATCATAGCATCCCTCTACTTTAATATTCACACTGCTGGATTTTATTTTATTTGTCTATTTGTTGTCTTTAGCACTCTTGTTCTAAATTAATGTTTTGGTGTGATGTCTAGTTTCTTAAAGGGAAACATCTTGAAGGAACATCTAACAATGGAAATATAGAAAAAAAAGAAAAAGAAAAATACTTATTTATATTATTGCAGAGAGTTTGAGAAAAAAAGAGTCACACCACATTTATATTTTTACGGTAAATACGTAGCTGGAGCTAACAGCTGACTAGCTTAGCTTTGCATGAAGACAGGAAAGAGCTAGCAGGGCTCTTTTCATTTTTTTTTGCGCTCAGCTAATAAGCTACATATTTAGTGTCATGATATTTAATAATCTTCATTTCCCCAGATTTTAACTATTCCTTTAAATTCTCTTTTTAACAGCAATACTTGGTTATTCCCATTTGAGTGTCAAAAATACTTAGAAGTTGCAGAGCAATCTAAAGTAAGCGAATATTTTAATGGTTCGTCTTCCTTTTTACATTTCTGTATTTGGTTTATGTTCAGGCTCTACAATAAAGCACGAAATAACCAAGAGTTGTCTTCTTTTAAGGTGTAATTTGTAGAATTCAAAGGTCAACGGCAACTGCTGCTCTTTGCTAGCCATCCTCGGCTGCAGTGAGCTGCAGTTAGCTAATTAGCTCATGGCCCAGTTAGCCGAGGAGCCAGCCGCCCCAGAGGTTGCCTCGGTTGGGAAGGATCCTAGAGGGAGTCACATACTCTGACTTGGCTCTTACCAAGACTGTGAATTCGGACATCGGCAGTGGGAGAAAACAGTGGTTGGAGCTGAAATATTTTCCCATTTTACTCTGTGAATTTGGGATTTGTTTCGACCAACCCAAAGGTGATTATATCAAGACAAACCGGACTGTGTTGGTGAGTTTTGTCACATTTATGTTGGGTTTTACTGTGAGTCAGAAGGCAGTTTAGCCTGTTTCAGTTTGATGAAATAGAGAAAAATGTAATTCAGATGGTGCACTATTTATTTTTCAGTTTAGTGAGGAAAACATAAGAAAGAGTGTTTCATTTGTTGACAATTTTTTGAGATTATTCATTTATAGCGCGAAGAAGGGTATAGAACTTTCCCCCCTTGTCGGTACAATGTGGTATTAAGAGACAGGAGGGGTCAGGGCTAGCTGGTTAGCATGCTAACTCCAGCAGATATTTTAGCAGCACTGTTCACACCCTGTTGCTAGCTTTATTACATGTATTTGAAAGTGTGACGCTTAAATTTCGGGCTACATCTTACGTGGACTAACTTTTTTCTGTTTCCCCTTTCAAACTAATATTGAAATATCGACATGTGTGTTTTACGGTGAGTCAAGAGGCGATGAAAGTCGTTTTAGTTAGGGGGTATTGGATTTGGATAAGATAGAGAAATACTGAATTCAACATGATTGGTGCATGATTGTATAGTTTAACAGTATTTCATTTGTTGATAATTTGTGAGATTATTAATTTATTAAGCTAGGAAGGCTATCGGACTATCTCCTCTATGAGACAGGACGGGTCGGGGCTAGCTGGTTAGCGTGCTAACATCAGCAGTTCAGCATTTCTGGCTATATCTTACAAACTGCATCTCTAAAAGTAGAATCAATGACTCAGAATCACTTGTGCAGGCCGTACAAAAAACACACGGACACTAACTTTTTTGTTTTTTTTTCAACAAACTTGTTTCCCCTTTCAAACCAATATCGCAATATTGACACCATCACAACAAATTTGAGTCGGGTCTTTTTTTTTTGTCATCACTATCATTATTATCTGTGATCATAATCATCTTTATGCATATTTAAATGAACTTCTTGTTACATCAAGATGAACAGGCACTACACCAGTTAGGAGATAAAAGTACATCACTAACTATGAACATACATCTTCTATACCGCTAATATAGGGTTTCCACAACGTGAGCTGCTGTCCCCCTGTGTGCATAAGGAAGAGATCATCAACATAAAAAAGCATTTACATGTACACCTTTTTACTGCCTCAACGTGGTTAGGTCTCATTTTCAACTCAACACAGTTGTACAGTTACAATAGAATATAATCTTTAAATTACATCATCATATACAAATCTGACAGCGTGGGATAACGTCACGCTTTTTATGATACACTGACAATTCCATTGCAATGAAATTCATACGATATGGTACCTATTACTTAATATGTTTTTCCATTGCTGTTATTTTTAATGAAACACATTTACATGTATAACACTACATTTTGTCTTAATAGTCAATCACTTGCATTTTTTTTTTTAGGGTTTTTTTTTTTTTTACATTTTCTTTTTCTGTTTACATTTACACAACTCATACACACTGGATGATGAACATGTTTTCCCCCAAAATACTAACCTGGCAATGTGGATTGTGTGTTTGAACTTGTGTGTAGTGTGTTTGTGTGTGTGTGTGTGTATATATATATATATAGTGTGTTAAATGCGTGTGTGTTTGCGCGCAGCGTGTTTGTGTGTGTGTGTGTATATATATATATATCTTTATATATATAATATATACGCGTCAAGAATGTGGGACAGTATAATGAAAAGGAGTCCTTTTTGCTATGCTGGACAGCTTACTCTAAGACACAACTTGTGAGCTGGTGATGTGTTTCTCCTCATGTGTGAGACCCAAACCTGTCAAATCCTGTTTTTCCAGACACAGAACTAAACACATCTGACTGCTGTTGGTCCTGTGAAATTTAAAAACCTCAGGACGACTACGTTTATAAAAAGCATCTCTCCCGTCTAATCAGAGATTTTTTTTCTTTTTTTTTTTTCTTTTTTAAATGCAACTCGTTAGCGAGACGACATCTGATAAATGCGCCTCCTGCTCTAAATTAATTGGTTTTTTTTTCTTCTATGGAGCAAGTTAAAAGATCTAAAATGTAATGCACTGTGTAAGAGCCGTCTTACATGCAGTGCAGCACTGGTTACAAATGTAATATTCCCTGTGTCATAGTGAGTGTTTTTGCAGACAAATGAAGTTTGGGTGGACTGGGAGGCAGCTACAAGTTGATCTTCACCGAAGCCGTTTCACATGTGATACGTGAAGTTATTGCATGGAGAGAAAACATATAGTTGATGGTATTGGGTCATTCTTTGGCTCAGCAGGGAAACGGGCCACATAACTAGTGCTTTTTGCTAGGTAGGGCTTCGAATGACGGTGGAGAGCCATGTTTAGACAACATGCCCCTGTCAAGCCCAAACACTAGTACATTCATGTCCTGTTGGAGAGGCTTCGATCTTCACAGTAACACATTGCCATGCCTCCATTGGCCCCTCACTCTGGAAGAAAAAGTGCCCGGCACGGGGCATTTTGTTCAAAACCCTCCTCCTATCCTGCAGATGACTCGATCCGACTTTGCTCTGAGGGAACGCATCAATCTTGTTTCTTGTTAGCAGTAGTGGATTAAAATGAGACCTGAATACTGAACCAAGAATGAAAAGCTTCTGCAGAAAACTGTGTCTCCTTCCCATGGATCGCAATGGAGATGATATTGTCAAAGGACGTGTGATGCTGAAGAGAAAGAAAAACTTATGCTCAAAACAAAAGGAAAACGGAAACCAGAACGCAAGATCAGTTCATGAACAAGCTTCCTTTCATGAAAACACAAGCGTGTGATGCTCGGGAAGTGAAACTCTGCATTTGTAGGTTCAAAGTGTTGCATCAAGTTTGTGGCCTGAAGGAGGCCGCAGGATTCAGGGAATGCAAGTCGTTTGCATAGCACATGCTGCTATGCAAGTTCAGAAACAGTTAAAAACACATAGCACTGCACACACAGGAAAGAGGTTGGACCAAAAATCACAAAGAAAAACTGAAAAAAAAAGAAAAGAAAAAAAGAAAGAAAAAGAAAACAGAGGATACTGTCTGTGGTACTTTTAAACACTACACAGCATTCCCGATGTAAGAATGACGACTGACCACACACAGCATTAGGAATGCTACACAAAAATGGCATCACGCCGTATATACACAATGCAGGTTAAAGAAGCTCGTCTTTGTCGAATGGGCATAACTGATTATATTATCTTCCCATTTTTCACAAGAGAACAGACTGCAGTACACTGCAAGTTTAAATAACGCTGCATTATACGTTAAATACAGCTACACAGAGAAGCAATGTGTTCCTGCACTGTTGTGATGTTATAGTTGAGTGTGTATATACTGGGATAACTGCTGCTCCTGCTCTTAAATGTGTAAGTCCACCCACCCCAAATGCTGGATAAAATATAGTATACTGATATATTGTCTTTTAGGTTACTAAGTTTTTATTTAGGCAAGACTGCTTGGCGCATCTGTTGGGCAAGGGATGTGTTGCTCTTAAGTCTCTGGCTATGTGCGGTGCGATTGGACGGGACAGTTCAGGCTGCCTCCAATGGCGTGTCCTTGTTCAGTAACGTGACTAGATCGGCTCGACGTAATTGGCCGGGTACAGTCCCTCTCGGCCGTTGTCCATGCGACCTCTACACCAGCCCTGCTCGTCTTCGTCCTCGGTCTTGGTCAGTTCGTCACCTGTGAGGGAGACACCACTCCTGTCAATAACACTCCCCACATTTCGGCTCATCCTGACTTTTCTGTGGTGCTTTTTGCTATATTTATTATTGTAATGACCGTGAGTCAAAGTCTCCCTGGTACCAATCTGGAGAAAATCTTGCCGCTTAGCTTAAAGACTGGAAACAGATATCCTGGCTCGGTTCAAAGGGGAAAAATACATCCACGTAGCAGCACCTCTAAAGCTCACAGACAAGATATACCAGATTAGCCTAATTACAGAGGCAGATTTTGTTACCTTAAAAGGATTCAGGCTAGCTGCGTCCCCTTTGTTGCCAGTCTTTGTGCTAAGCTAAACCAGCTGCAGCCTCATATTTAGCAACAAGGGAGGTGTGTTAATCCTCTCATCCAACACTTTGGCTCAAAAGCGTGTGTGTTTGTTTCACAGAACAATTAATATGTAATTTAAGGAACACCTGTGAATCAAAACTTAAAAGGTAAGACGTTAAACCGCTGGAGGTCAGCAAAAATCTGATTTCCAGGGGATGTTAAATTTCCCTTTAACGCAGAAATGATCACCGTCATCAGTATTTCATGTGGAGGATCCATCTCGAGATTAAACAAAGGCTGTATTCTAACACCATTTACTGACATTATCAGTAAACTGTGTGATGTCAAGGCCGTGCGTATCGTCAGCGTTTCAGAGGCGGACCACGTGTTCTTCAGCAGTCACATAAAGATTATAGTTTGCAAGTGTTACGATGATAAACACATCAGCAGCTCATTTAGATCCGGTAGCAGACGCTTTGTGAGTTTCGTCGCTGCTCACCTTCTCTGTCACTCAGTACAACCCGAGCTCACAGCGACAGATGCTGACCGCCGCTCAACCTATTATGAGCTGCGGTCTCAAGTCATCATCGAGATAATAATTCAGTTGTCTGACAACAGAAAACAGATGCCCGAAAAGGATGCGACCCCAAATCACCGAGATGATGATTAGCACGGGACTGAAATCATCACGTGACGTCTGTTTGGCAAAATACGGCAGGTAATTTGAATTTACACGGCAGATTTGCATCGGATTAAGATCACAGGCAACCCTCCCTTAATTATTCTAAACTACTAGAGGTCCCCAGGTAACACCGGTCCTGTGAAAACAGGGATTATACCGAAAAATTAGCCACTTAATTATCGCGATTCACAGGAAAAATACAGAAGACGTGACCTTCGACGGAAGCCGTGCAGATTTCAATTAATCGGATTTGATCGGGCGGCGCCGGCCCAGTTTCACCTCACAATAAAAGGTGAGGGAAAATGAAAGGTACCCTGTGGAGGAGCTGATGACTACTAGTAGCGTGACGATGGAGTGTTTTTATCAGTGGGTCCCTGATTTGTTTGTTCACAAGAGGACACACATCCTCGAGTACAAACACGTGAGTGATGCGATACAATTCAGTGGCTTCACACTGTTGAGAGACAGGTGCTGAGTAACACTCACTGCAAACACACATTTTGGTTGTTTACAAGAAAACTCCAGAAGGCACCTTTAATTTTTTTTTTGTTTTCCAAGAACAACAAAGAAACTCACTTCTATAGAGGTATAAAAAAGATTTAAAGATCAATTTAGTCGATGCCAGATGTCGCTGAGGTTTTTTAAAAACACCAAATGTGGTTAAAAATAGGATCCGGAGGAGTTGGAGATGAAGATGCACAGCTGTGGCTTCTTCAATGGTTATTTCTCCGAGCAAAGCTTGTCTTTAAAACATGTTAGTCATGTCCCGGTGTGTGAGGCTTTTAAGCACTTTTTTTTTTCCAAAACAGCTTGTGTTAATTGTGGCAAGTGCCTGTAATTTGTGACCATTACTGACTAATCACTGCTATCCTACGTAAAGGAGGGGAGCTTTAGTGTAGAGATCAGGATTTGGTTGGCGGTCTCTAAAAACACCTGTGCGATGTGTGATGGCCCTTTTATAGACACATTATATGACAGCAGACAAAATCCCCCCTGCCCTGGGTCTTCCGGACGCTGGTAATTACCTGCTTTGAAGGTGAGCTCGTCCTGTTCCTGGCCGTCGTAATCATAGAGAGCGCGGACGCGGACCCCTTTCCCGGTGCTGGAGTCATCTTCGAACGAGTTCCCGTTGCCACCGTTTTCGTTCCCGGAGAACGCAGTGGGCTGCTCGTCGTCGGACCACTCGGTCGAGTAAGCTTGGTTTTTATCATAGCTGCTCACGCTGGAAGGGGGAGAGACGTGGCGTTAAACGACCCCCAAAATTGTCAGCAAATGGCATTAAAAGGTCAAAACCGGTGTTACAAGTTGATCCTACTGAACTAACAAGCAAGTCTGAACTAACAGCTCGTCGCTTCCTGCCATAGATCTAAAAAGTTCACATCATCCAATTAAGCAGAAATAAAACATAGTCCTGCATTGAAAATGTTACTTAAACGGGCAGTGGACTTTTTTTGCTTTACCTATCATTCTGATGTAAAGACTGATTTCACAGTGTGATGGCTGTAGAAAAACGACACCACCCGTCTATAGATCGGTTCCCTACACACCTTGCTTTGCCCTTACCACTGGGACTCGATCTAGATCAGTTAGTAACAAAACCTGCCTACTTATTAATACAACCAGGTGTGTTTCTCTGCGCTGAGATCAGGGTTTCTGTTGCTCAAGTTTGGGATTCTTACAGTTATTTATTTTTTTGCTTTAGACAGCTGCTGGGCCATTAGCGGTAGCCTCCAAGGGAGATGCTCGGAGTAGGGAACATTTTGTCCATTACAAGTTGTCTATTTCTGCCTTAAGTAAAAGTGTCCAAGTATTAACAGTTATCAAAATAAAAGTAAATTAAAGGTTCAGTTGTTCAGGTGCACTTCTACAGACTGTTGGATTTGGATTTAGTTTATAACAAAACATTTTCTTCATATAACTTCATATGTTTTATGTGCAAAAAAAATAATTTATATTTGTTTTATTTACTGGTAGGAAGGAAAGCTGTCAGATTAATGTTAAAAGAGGTGAAGTATAAAGTGGCATCTACTCATTTAAGTAAATGTACTCAGTTACATTCCATCACTGGATCTAAAACTATCAAAAACACATTATTAAGCCTCACTGTTGCACCGGAAGATTCATTATGAAGAACGAGGGCGCTGTAGTTTGGTTCACTTTGATCCCACGCACACACACACACACACACACACACACACACACACACACACACACACACACACACACACACAACCTGCTGCTGCAAATACTCGTAAGCATCCACAGCTGAAAATGGTCCCCCAAAAAATTGATGTTTTACTTCATTCTAAGGAGCATTGCTAAGAACTACAGTGCCCATCTCTCACACACATTAGTAAAGATGCACTGTTTGTATATGGAAGTGGAAGTGTGAACTAACACATTGCTGGGTTTAGTCCTTTCATGAAATTTGTTGACCGAAACACAAATAAATAGCGATGTCAGTCACGTTTCCAGATGAAACAGAGTGATCGGTGCGACTGTCGACAACAGACTCCCTGAGCTAACCTGCTACGATCACCAGGTGGAGCCACATGGTCGGTGCTCGGAGTGGGTGGGGCTCCGTCTGGCTTCTTCTTCTTTGGAGGAGCGCTGGCCTGGTCTGGGTTGTATTCCTGCGGATTGGAGTGAAAAGACACAACATTAAAGGACACAGTGATAAAAGCGTTTAGCAAAGATGAGAGGTTTGATGCTGTACCTCAAAGGCAGGCCAGTTCATATGCATCCCGGGGCCGTGGTTGTTGCTGAACCACTTCAGGTCCTCTTGTGTGTTTGCGCCCAGGATCGTGCGCTCCAGTTCTCTGTATATCGTGGCATAGCTGAGGAGGAGGAGGGGAGAAAAAAAATGGAACAAATAGTGACAATGAAAGCGCCAGAAGAGACCCGGGGGTGCTGCCAACTTGGCGACAGGACCCACGATGTAGTTCCAAATCTGGGCTGAGAGAGATCCAACATCGGGTCATGGCAAGACTGGAGTGTCTCCCTGAGTTTCTCTGCTGACGCCGAAGCCTTCAACAGCTGAAGTATTCGGCCAAGATAATCCTAATAATCCTTCGAAGGGATATCATCGTTTATGTTGCTGAAGTTTCCCCAAATCTCTGCAATGTGTCATAGATTATAAAGGGTGCAGACCGTGTTTCATTATGTTAATGCAGCAAGACGATTTATTCTACGGCCAGTCTCAGGTAAGCTGGAAGACGAGATGCTTCGTGAAAGACGGATGCTAGATGCTCCTGTGCAGCAAAATGCCTCTTTGCAGCTGTAGTCTGCGATCCCGAAAGAATGTTTAAGCATAGTCGAGCCAGCGCAGCGTCCCAGCAACACGGTGAGCTGCCTTTTAAAGAGGAGGGGTGAAAAACAGATCGATGTATTCAAGGCTGCAATCGTAATCGCTGTGAATCCAGCAGGAGCGAGCACGCGCTGCAGTTACATTTTCTTTTCTCGGTTCGCACGATAACGACCTCGGCTCGTGGAGCCGAACAAACAAGGCCGTTTCTGAATGTTTTGATTTGAGCTTTTTTTATTTTTTTTTTTCCCTTTTCAGCGGGAATTTACATGACTCATTCTAGTTGTACAAAATATTCATTCATTCACAGGCAGCAGTCTAATAATAATGCGCTGAATTCGTCTCCTCGTAAGTGGAATCTGGTGACAGTTTGCAGAGAAGCTCACTGTTGTAACATAAATAGCTAAAGATAAAAAAAAGACACAGGCGTTTTCTCTGCTTTTAGCTATTTTAGAATTAATTGAGGGTTGAGGAGGAAGAGGGCGTCGTCTCTCTTGTCGTCACGTGCAGGTTAAAAAAAAAAGGAAAAAGGCCCGTTAAATGACAAGCGTTCGCTCCGAACTAAAATCCACTTTGGCAGGAGCGCCATCGTCTGAATCGTCAATTAATTAGTGCCGTGAGTCCCGACGCTAATGAGAAATGCATGCCTGGCGGAGGAGCGTGTTGAGCTTTAATCAATTTGAAAGTGAACTGTACCGAATGTGACACGACCAAACAAACTAATGCGTGGCGAGATTTGTTTGAAATTTGATTATTTCTCATTAAAAGTAAAAAGGTACGGTTTGCAGTCATGCTCCAGAAGATCTTTCGCCCGGGTACGCACTGTAACACTGTGAGTTTTATACAGACATTATGCTATTTATTCACTGAAATTACATTTGATTCAGTATTCAGCGGACCAAAATGGGATCTTGCACAGAAATACTTGAGAAAAAAAGACTCCTAAGCTCTTTTTCACCTCTCAGTTAATCACATATCAGTGGAAACATGGTCGGCGATTCCTAAACCGTCAGCTCCGTGATATGAAAATGAAACCGGCTCGCTCGGCCCGGCTCACCTTTGGTTCTCGGTGAGGTTAAGGTGGCGTTTGATGTCCAGCAAGGCCTCCTTCAGGAAGGTCAGCCTCTTGACTTCATGCTGCTGGCACTGATC
>CAEMYA010000044.1:11894885-11928854 GCA_903131615.1 Diplodus sargus | reverse complement strand
AGAGAGAGAGAGAGAGAGAGAGAGAGAGAGAGAGAGACTGGGGGGAGATCGTTTCCAGTTTTACGCGCGGTGGGAGGGAAGCTTTCCGTGCGGTTAGACCAGAAGAAGCAGGAGCGAGGGGAAGGAAGAGGAAGAAAAAGAGGAGGAAGAAGAAGAAAAAGGAAGAAGAAAAAAGTAGGAAATCTCTGCAACCCCTGGAGTCTCATTCAGCACCACTCGCTGCTGGACAGCGTCTGAGCGGCGGAGTTGATCGAGAAACAGGAGATTTGTTTCCAGCCTCGCGTCCGGGAGTAACACCGCATCTGCACAGGGCGCTTTCACCAAACCCCCTCCGCACACACATACACGCACACACGCACATACACACTCACACACACCTCACAACTCACTGGCATTTTTTTGACTTCACACATCTCATTTATTAATAATTTTTTTCAAAGAGGAAGATTTTTGACCCGTGTGGCGGGTTTGGCGTTCAAAACAGGAGGAGGCGACTGGAGCCGGCGCTGCCTAAAAGAAGAAGAAGAAGAAGAAGAAGAAAAAGATACGCAAGAAGTTCGTTTTTATCCACTTTGGGCTCACTCACATCCCCGGAAAGGATTTGGGAGGTAAGACTGTTTTCCCCCTTTTTCTTTTCACGGTGTCTCACATTAGGAGCAGCTGCGGTTGACGGGCATGCATCGTCCCGGAGTTGCGCAGCTGTGTGGAGGATTTCTGTCTGTGCACGAAATATGCGCGTAAAGCTACTTGGACGGATGTTTTTGCGAAGCTTTTCAAGCAACGTGCGAACAACCAGGGTCATCTTTGTGTTGACTGACAACCCTCTTCATGTCAGTGCTGGTGAAACCCTGTTATTTATTTAATATGCTTTTGTCATTTGGAGGGCTGCGGTCCCTCTTCTGGCCAACACACTCAACAGATGAATCACCTTTACTGAAAGGAGCAACCAGTCTGACGTTTTTTTTTCTGGTGGAGCCGAGCCGGGGTGGTGCTGGTGGTGGTGATGGTGTATGTGGGGGGGTACTTGGCAATACAATGAAGCCCTTCATCAGCTGCGTCTGTGGGAGCCCCCTCCTGCAAGCCCCTCTCCGCTCTCCGCTCCACTTGGCTCGCTGTTGTGCCTCCAATGCGCACAAGCACATCCGAGCAGTCTATAGGTGTCATCAATGCACAGATGGAGACAGAGGAGAAGATGTAGGTGCGATTTAAAAAGAAAAAAAATATATGTAAGACGCACGGAAATCTGCGAGATCTTATCTTGTGTCTTATCTCGTGTGTGTTTGTGTGTGTGTGGGAGTGTGTATCGGTGGCAAACCGTCTTCGCCTTTTAATCATGTTCAAGTGAGACATGACGCCCCGGTGGGTCATATGGTTTGGTGACGCCTCACTTGGTTGTGCATCACTGTCAGAGAGGACGCTCGGATCACTGCTCGTACTTCCGCCGCTCGGAGGCGGATTGATTTAGTATGTTGAAACATTCAAGGAATTATTTCTTGAGGGCGTGTTTGCATCGACGTGATCGTCACGTGTTGTCTTCTTGTGGATAACGAAAGATTTGCTCCATTCCCACTTTTTATTTCATTTTTTTTTAAAAATGGATCTCTGGAGTCCAGTGAAAATGCGTCCCTGGATATCAATAAGTGATAAAAGAATTCATTTTGGCGACAATCTTTAAACTCAGAACTTCATTTGAAGCCCAGATGCAAAACCTGAATAGTAAGAAACAGAAATAATTCCCCATTGTTGGTCTTATTGAACAGCTGCACTCACACAGATGTGTTTCATCGAGCCACTAACACATTCATTTGCAGCATTTTGTTTCGTTTTTGGAGGAACAACGAGGCAAACTGATGCTTTGAAGCTCTAAAATAAGCACTTTGAAAGACCAATCAGAATTATTTCTAGAGCCGGACAGACACTGGATTTTGGGGGCTGATGCTGATGCCGATATTTTGGAGTAAAACACACTTTGTTGTGATAATCCCTCAAATGTCGTTGTGTGAAAGATTCACATGTACAGCAAAGGAAGCGGGATATTGTACATTTTAACAATCAACTTTACCAGTTTTCATATCGGCACATTTTGGACACCAGACCAATATATCTGTGATCGACCAATATCACCGAAATATATCAGTCGGGGTTCTAATCCTTGTGCTGCTTTAACACTTTTTGCTTTTTCTCTGGCCTGACAGGCTCACTGAATCTTTTCCTGCACTAATTCTGCTCCCTTTGAGTGATATCACACCGTCTGGAGTGCAGATCTCTATCTGCAGTCACAGTGTGTGAGCATTCGTGATTATCCAGGAGAGAAGAGAGTTCTCTCAACCTTCACAGTAGCTTATTATGCCCGTTATACCACTGTAGACAAATCAATCCCAGTATCAAGTCAGCCGGATTGTAGATTTCAGTTTTGGGCTCACGACAAGTTACAGTCAACTCGCTCTGATTGAAAAAAACTGATGACGAACGCTTTTGGCTTGGTGGCCTTTCTCAGAGCTTTGCACTTCATTATCCTGTTTAATTTCCCTCCTTTGTTGGTGCTTAGCTTCA
This sequence comes from Diplodus sargus, assembly GCA_903131615.1. Classification (NCBI taxonomy): domain Eukaryota; kingdom Metazoa; phylum Chordata; class Actinopteri; order Spariformes; family Sparidae; genus Diplodus; species Diplodus sargus. The sequence continues at coordinate 11,926,301 of CAEMYA010000044.1, read as the reverse complement.
TTTGCCCTGCAGTGACTATTTGGCTGTGCTGCTTTTAAACAGTATATCAAGGTGTTTTAAGTACAAGCTCTCTTTTCCTGAAAGACACACATTTTGCAGCGCTGGCCTTTTTTTACAAAAAATGTTTTACCCCAAGCTTAGTTCCCCATCTAAAGCTGTGCACCACCCACAGCAAGATCCGCCAATTAAACGGCTGTGTTTGGTTTTGGCTGTAGAGGTGAGGGTTCGGGCCAGAGTTCAGTTCGGGGTCTGCCAATCGGAGGTGGGATCTGTGGGCGGCTTGGGAGGAAACGTGCCCCCCACGAGGCTTACTTCAGAGACAGAAGCAATTATCGCAAACAATGTTTTGTTGACGGCACCTAAAAAATGCTTGCATCACAAGAAAAAAACAAAACAAAAAACCCCTGAAAATGTCTCCTGTTTGAAATGGGATACGTGGACGTTTAAGAGAGCACCTGCAGAATTCTGTCAGTTTATAATGGCACAAGACATTATTCAGTATTTTTCCTCGTTAAGAAGACTCTTCCAGAAACAACTACGAAAAAAGCAAAACAAAAAACATCTCATTAAGATGCAAAGCCCGGAGAAGCTCCAGTAAACAAAGTGAGAGACTGACTGTCAGCAGAAAGCCGGCCACTTTTAACCTTTACATCCAAATGAGTTCCCTCGTACTGTAATCTGTTCTAGAACTGATAATGTCCCCCCTTATAACCAGAAAATCATCCAGGATATGTTTACTGTCATTTCCTTCATCTCTTGTAATTCATTTTTTTCCCGTCCTGCTGTGAGTTCGTGTGAAATTATACGAATGGGGAGCGGGGGGCATTAATTATTCCCCTCTGTCGGCTTCTCTTCCTTTTCCTCTCAGACTGAGCTGACGTACACTCGTCCAGCAGCCGTTTTCTCTCCGTGTTCGACGGGTTTTAGGTATCCGTTCCCACGTCGTTCCCTGTCACCGCCTCTCGATTGCGGAGCATCCACACTCTGGATCGCCTCCTCCTCTGCTTTCTCCTCCTGGCCGCCCATCTGTTCATCAGGGGGGCCGTCTGTGTGGCCTTGCTGTGCTGACCACAGTCTGATGATCTCCAAAACAGATCCATTCCTCAAAATCTCAGCTCAGTCCTATTTTCCAGACTGCTGATTCTTCTCCTCTGTGATCCCTTTTAACAAGGCCTTTTCATATCTGCCATAAGTGTCCTTTCGTAAATTTCGTTTCGTTTATTTTGGATAAAGTCCAGGTGCTGTTTTTGTAAGATTTGCCACGATGCAAGTAAACTCCAGAGTGAGTGCTCGGGCGCTGCGGCACGCCCACAGGTTGAACATCTTTATTAGCGGCCTGTTGATGCTAATCAGGGATGACATCCGCTCACACTCTGGTTAATTTACAAGATTTACAACACAAACAACGGAGCAAATAAACTTTCCATTCCGGCAAGAGAGTTCCACGTAACGGAGACACATTGACAAAGGTGCCAAATTAATCTTAGTTCTTAGCAAAGGTTATTATGACACATGCTGTCCTCAGCAAAACTGGCTCCAGCTCACTCTTTAAATAATGTGTCCCTCTTGACAGGCAGAACTCATTCAAATGAGCCGAGGCAGTAATGGATCCACATCAATGATACTTCTGTTATAACTCAGACAACGTTTTGGTCTATCCTGCACAGTCATGTAAGTGAGATAAAGAACCGTGATAAATATTTGAGGAGCACAGTGGATAAGCAGCTTTATCACTCTGACATGTGGCTGGAGTGTAAAGCTAGAACAGTTCATTGGCAAGACATTTTTTCCATCAAGCAGAATAATTATTCTTAATCACCCAATATATTTTACTCACTCTGTAAGAAGAAGCTAAAGAAGAGTCAGAACCTGTATTTTTTTGATTATAACTAATTGGACGTTAATTTCTAGTTCAGTGGCTCATTTCTGAATAGTAATTAAGCATTCTTTTCTCTGCTCTTTCTTGGGTGTCACTTTGGTGATTAATTGACACCATTCTCTTACTCTTGCTAACTTACTTGGTTCAGTTTAGGCAACAAAACACATTGGATGGGTTTAGGCAAAAAAAATAGTTGGTTAGATTTAAGCAAGAAAAATACTTTGTTAGGTTTAGGCAAGAAACGTAGTTAGTTAGGTTTAAGGAGGAAAAATTGCTGGTTAGGTTTAGGCAAAAAAAATGCTGGTTAGGTTTAGGCAAGAAAAATGTTGGCAAGGTTAGGCAAGAAAAATAGTTGGTTAGGTTTAGGCAAGAAACGTAGTTAGTTAGGTTTAGGCACTAAAATTACTTGGTTAGGTTTAGGCGACAAAACAAATGAAATTGGTTTAGGCAAGAAAAGGAGTTGGTTAGTTTTCGGTTAGAAAACTACTTGGTTAAGTTCAGGCGCTAAAACTACTTGGTTAAGTTTAGGCACTAAAACTACTTGGTTAAGTTCAGGCACTAAAACTACTTGGTTAAGTTTAGGCACTAAAACTACTTGGTTAAGTTTAGGCACTAAAACTACTTGGTTAAGTTCAGGCACTAAAACTACTTGGTTAAGTTCAGGCACTAAAACTACTTGGTTAAGTTTAGGCACTAAAACTACTTGGTTAAGTTCAGGCACTAAAACTACTTGGTTAAGTTTAGGCACTAAAACTACTTGGTTAGGTTCGGGAAAACATTGAGGTTTGGGTTACACATTACTACTTACTTTAGTCACAAATATACCTACGTTACATACATATATTGAAGTTACATCATGTACGTGATGTAACTCAGCTACATTACTAAGTCAAACTACCTCACAGTTGACTTTTGGTTTCACACTGGATATGAACAGTTGCCTCCTCAGTGAAAGTCCTGTGCAAGTTTGACCCAATCATCCACTCCCATGTGGACGTCGTTTGTCGTTCTTTTATACTCGCTCACCTGACTTCCTTCTTCACTGCCCTAAAAATCCGTACAACCACTCAACGTCACTGCCTAGTGAGAAACGTAAATACGGTATGTGTCACAAGAAGCTGCTTTCACAGAGCTGCAGATTTGTTGATTATTGTTGGAGTGGAATGTGATTTTTTGTGTGTTTTGGCTGATTTTAGTCAACATAAAAAAAATTCAGACAACTTATCCCAAATGACTGCAGAGGATATTTGTTTGTGTTTCAGTTAAAACAAAACAAGCTGGGTCCTGTTAACAGGATTTGTTAAGAGACATGTTAATTGGCATTGATAGTAAGCCAATGGTTTTAGCCAAGCACATAAATTAATGAAGCAACAAGAACATCATACTTATTTTACTGTTGACGCTGCAGCTTTGGATGGACAGTACTGGCATCACAAAATAAAGGTGTTCATCTCCTTCCCCTGAGGCCAAAATACACACATACAGTGAAATAGTCTGTCGTTCAATCCGTGATTGCAAATAGTCCTCCAAATAAAATAAGTTGTTCGTCCATGCCCTCGGGAACAACACAGAGCCATTTGCTGATGTGATCTGTCAGATTTGTATGAAATCTTTTATCAGTTTTATGACAACATTATGGTTAAAGTTTGGTGAGGTTTAGCACAAAAATTACTTTACAGTTTAGGAAAAGATCATGGTTTGGATTCGAATCAGTAATTCCCTGAGGTCACAAGGGACCTCAGTCGTCAATGTTACAATCACAATCACAACCAATGGATAAGGTTAGGGAAGGTTAAAGGAAACCAGTGTTGACTGTCATTGGGAAATAAAATTTCAGAGTGGACTAAAGTCATAATTGCTGCTGTTTATGGAGGGTTTTGTCCCTTGTTCTGGGGCATCTGCTGAATCAACGATGCTTTCCTTTTTTCTTGGATAGCCCCTGTGATTGTTTTGTGTTGCCTGCTTATGTAACTGAAAGGCAACTCTGCCGCTGCGGGTTGTCAGGGCTCCAACTTATGTTGGATTAAGTTTCCTGCTGCAGAGTCTGCAGCTCCTGGTCATATATTAAATGTTCATAACAGGAATAGTCTAGATTTCATACATTCCTTGTATTTTTATGTTCTAAAAGATTTAAAGCAAGGGGTTGTGTTTCACGAAGGGGCCCACTTCGGCTTTTTTCATTCATACTCACAATGCATCAATTGAGCCATTTTTCCACTCTTTTTATCAGTGCTAAGTTCTTCCCACAGCTCATGAATACGTATTAGCATATCTTCAGACAAAAGCGGTTCGATGAGGTGAAATCTTTGCGCAGTCAAACCTCATGCTAGTTAAATCAACACTGAATTTATGTATGAAAATGTATGTATAGGAACATAAGGATTAACAAACTTATTTAACAGCTCATTTAAAAAAGGACAGTTTTTGGTTGCAATGTATTTGATAATGTGGATTTTGCGCTGACGAGAATAACAGCAGATAAAACTGAGACTGAATCAAAACCATTAAGTTGTACTCAGCAAGGAAAATCACCGCTCTAACTAGGGTCTGGTGTTATAAATGGCAACATAATTGTCCGTGGTCTACAGCAGACAAATGTAGAAATCATGGAGAAAAACTATCCCCACTTTCCCCCAGAATGCACGACTTCAGGGCCAGTTCCTTTTAGCTGCAACAGACCACTCCAGATTAGTTCTTGTTCTGCACACCAGTGCCTGGCAGAAATCTCCTGCCAGCAGCAGTGGGAAGGCACAGCCGAGTTCCTAAATCCCGTAGTCAACAGCCACCCAGCTCTCCGTGTGCTCCTCTGGCCTTGATTATAATTTGTGTGCCACAGTGGCTGGCTCCTCAGAAAAGGGCCACATGGAAATATTCAATTAAATGTGCAGTTGGCCTGGATGGGTGAGTTTATTGCAGGGATTTAGAATATTCTAATTCAACATGAAGTCACACACCGTTTAGAATAAAACTCTTCCACATTTGGTGCGTGTTTACGGTGTGACAGGTTGTAAAAGCAAAGGAAAATCCTCGGCAAACACTGTGAACCAAGGGCGGCAATCTTGCTGTGCTCCTGTTCTTCTCTTCAGTGAACGCATATAGATCCACCACTCAGATTCAATTTTCTCATTAGCCCGCCGGTGCCTTAAAGAAAGATGGATGCAAAAAGCACTCATCCCATGACCTACGCTGATTCGAAGACCAATATAGGTATCACTGTTGGCAGGCGCCGGACGTGATTAATTGCGATCCCATGCTCTCCCCGTTTCGCCCAAGTCCACAATCGAATATGAACGAAGCACGAGAGGAAGCTCGGGACAAATATGAGGAGGCACGACGTCGCTGTGTCTCGGCAAAAACGTATTAGCATATTGACTTTGCAGGAGTGCATGCGAGGTACCTCAGGTCAGCGTTGATTGGCTGGCACAAATTAGCTCAAGTACAATCAAACAAACAGTCAATTAAAAAAAAAAAAAAGGAAACATGCAGGATGATGTTTTATTCAACATCTCCTGCGCTCTCTGCCAATATTGCATTCCTCAACAGCTTCCATCAGTTTGTGTTTGACGACATTAGATTGTAAAGGGAGACTGCCATTAGAGGCTTTGCTTGTCTCACTTGGTTGTGTTTTGCTTTGTAATGGGCCTGTATGGCTACTACAGTGCACCGCAGGTCCAGTTAATGGGGCGCTGATCTGTTCGAGCCCATTACTCAGAGAATCCTTGTCATTGCCCTTGCCCTTCCTCGGCAGCGCACTTCAGCTCACCGGTAATGAGATGTCTGTATTTACACCAAGACCTGATTACTAATGCAGAGGCAGCAAAATGGGATACCTTGTCTACCACTCCCAGCTTTCATGTCTGACACCTGTAAGTGGGAAATTAAAAAGGGTTACTCATATTGCACACAGGCAGACACACGGCGTCAGCCTGCCCAGGCGACAGCCACTATCTCCCGGAGACAGAAGAAAAACATTGTTGAGGGAGGCTCAGTATGAGCATTACGGGACTCTGCACATACGTTCATGTTGATTAAAAAACATCATGCAAGAGGCAGTAGGTGTCTTTCATGACAGACTGTGACTGCATATGAGCAATACATGTCTTTTCCAGGTGGCATGGTCAATCACTTACGTTTAATACATTCTTTTTCTTTCATAAAACATTCTTGAATGCATTCAAATTAAGGTTTTCCAAGAGTATAAGGCCAGAATTAATTACCGCTAAGAATTGAACTGATTTAAAATGTATTAACTGACAATCTTTCTACAAATGACAAACAGTTGCTTTATGATACACGTCAAAACAAAATGCGGAGTATTAAATTACAAGTATTTTATAAAATGCAAAAAGACATAGCAGCAAGTAACCTCAATATGGGGTGAACTTAGTTGGTTATTCATGCAACTTGGTGTCTACTTTATCTGCTCTTAATGTTAGCCCGCTCTGATATTGCATTGAACACACGGAAGATAAAACAGTTCTCTAATGGAGAAAATCTCCAATATATTTCATAAATTATTAATAATGAATTAATAATAATCGATCGTTGAGGCACCCGGCCATCAATTAAACAAACTGCTTAAACTTTGCATAATACCAGGACTTTTTTAAGATCCAGAATTGTTACGTTCACTGAGGAGGCTGTGTTTGTTTGTCGGCTGGCTTCTTTGTCAGCAGGATTAAACAAAAACTGCTGAGCAGATTCAAAGGTTAATTTAATAGTAATTTCACAACAGTCCCTTTAGGCTACGTAGAAATTAAGTGGAGTGCAGAGGATGAACTGAGGAAAGGGACGGACAGTCTTTCTCTAACGTTGCTCAGGGAATAAAGCGTGATGAAAAAAAAATCAGGCATATTAAGGTGGCTGGTATCTATGAGTGAGTACAAAAGGGGGAATGTTGGGCTGTGGTGGAGGTATGAGCTCAGTTATTTACTGTACATGATTTGGCACAAGCTGTACTGGTACATCACAAGATTCAACTGTACCTGAGAAATAAGCTGTACGATGTGGGCTGTGATCTAAGATTAATGTCTGTTGTTCGGAAAAAACTCCAGTGTTTGAAAAGGCGCTTTCAGTTTCCTTCGGTGAATCCAGTGCCGACTCGCGGCACTTCAGACAGATTCGCTGAGAGACGTGGACAGCGCCTTGAACGAGTCTGTTGTGAATCATGTTTGTTTCGGGTGTCAAGATACCTCGGACTCCCCATCTGAGTCCTGTCTTTGTTTACAGCGTGGCAGTAATGGGGGCTCTGCAGACTCTCCCTCGGTCAATACAAACATTATTCTGGACCCTGGCTGCTTTCTAACTCGGCCGCATGAAGCACACTCACGCACACACGCGCCGAACACAGTGGCATGGCTAAGAATGCCTAAGGCTGTTCCTCTCTGGTTGTCTTATCCATGTAGAGACGCATTAGCTTATGGCACAGAGTGCGTTTGATATATTGGGACGTTCCACTAGATTTAGCTCTTCTTATACCACCAACGTACATACTGTAGGCTTTAGGGATGTGAATGTATAGCCGTTTTATTAAAAAGGCCAGATGAAAGACAAATACTTGAATTAGTGTCACTTGAAAGCGTTCCAGCCCTCAGCTGCTGCAATCTCGTTACGTAGGAAATACATGTTATACAACCCCGATTCGGAAGAAGTTGGGACGCTATAATAAGCATGAAAAAAACAGACTGCAATTATCCAGATGAAAACAGCACAGACAATGTATTTCATACTTGACCTCTTCAACCTCTTCAACTTCAGTTGGTTTTTGTAAATATATGCTTATTTGATGCCAGCAGTGGGGAAAGAGGGAACAACACACCACGAACGTTGTGAAATGCTCAAAAAACACCTTTTTAGATCATTCTACAGGTAAACAGGATAATTGACATTATCATTATATCATATGTATATACATATATTGATAATGATACACATATTCATGTAAATGACCCAATGCCTCTTAAATTATTTCCTTTTCTTTCTGTTTTCCTGACTCTCGTTTTTAAAATCATTTTTAAAGACCAGTTGAAAATAGTGGAAGCAGCTAAGGTGGTAAAATAGTTTGTCGTAGTCTTCAGGCACCGTTAACACCTAACAGTGTTCTGATATTTGTCTAATAAACACAAATAATACCCCCCAAAACCTGCCATAATGTAAGCTGACCTGTCCTGTTACAGTCACATTTCCATCATCTCATCTCTTCAGCACTGATCCGCTCTCTTGTTGTCGTCAGTCTCACGGTGATGGTGCAACCCAACTACACAGCTGCTGAATGACTGGCTGTTTGGGGATGTATTCCTTATGTGTTTTCAAGTTGATGTGCATTTCATGGAACTGGTTTCTTATCATCTTATCATGACGTGTCTTATCTTGTATTGTGGGCCAAAAAAAGAGAAAGATATTATGTAAGATATATATAATGAGATTTTCTTGCCGACTATAAAGGATACTGGAGTGCTGCAGATTTGTTCAGTGTTGATTCCTGACACTTCCCTGCACCCATCATTTCATTTCTATTTCTAAAGCAGCGGGCTGCTGTTTCGTTGTTTCTACTTCTTTTGTCAAACCAGCTCAGGTAATTTGAAACTGCTCAGGGTTTGGTTTCATAGTTATTACACAGGACTGCAAAAATGAAAGTTGCAGCTTGCGCTATGAAAAAAATGTAACCAAATATTAACAGTGAGCTGTCAGATTTGTTACCCTGCACCAGTCGCCTCTTTGTTAGCTTTTTTCTCTCAACCACCGATTCCACTAACACGCCTTTGATTCAGTCTCCTCTTTCACTCGGGTCCTCTCCCAGCTGCCCCGTACCTGAACTCTGACAATTAGCCATTCGGATGAAAGGCTACTAATGATTCTCTCCAACGCTAATAAAGTACAAGAGTATAAAGGATTCCATTAGAGTTTTTTTTAGACTCGGAGCTTAAAAAAGTCCAGTTATTTTACCAGTTTAAATCTAAATCCAAAATAACAGCGGCTCTCGGAACGTGCAGTTTAAGGGTATCATGAAACAAAAAAAGGCCGTCCTTCCAGGTGTGCACTCTAACAGCCAGTCTTTCATCACAGTGTATTAGAGTGAAACAGCAGCCACCCGTACAGACTCGATTCGGGCTGGCTAATGAAATGCTCCATCTCTGTCATCAGACTGCCATTTTCACGATCTATTAAACCACATACATTCATCGCGCCGTTATGCATTATGTGCCTTCTTGACTTCTGGTATCCTGCAGCATTGTTTCAATTATGGGGAGCAGGGGAGCCGTTGCTGGGGCTTCATCAGGAAGTCATGATTTTTTCCATTTAATGATTTTTTTTTTTCTCCCCCCCAACATTACTTCCTGCATTTTTTCACTCGTGCTCGAATGGTGGCCTTTCTTCCGTACAAACCGAGGCAGCGTGATAGCTTTTTTTTTTTATGTATGCGTATTTGCTTAGTTTTTCTTTGATGTTAGTGTTTGTAGGGTTTAGCATTCACCAAGTCCAACACACCACACACACACGTCCGCTAAAGTTGCACTTCCCCACACACAAATGACCACAGGGGCGAATTCTGGAATAATCTCCGGCAACAGAGCGCTGGGGCTGCATGTAATGGCACAGCTTAGATGTTTATTGGAATTTAGACCTCTGTATTTGCCCACAAGGTACAAAAAATAAATTGCAACTTTTCCAGCTGCTTGGATCATCTAGTGTGACAACTTTGGGGCAACCAACAAACAACATGGAGCATAGGATGAGATTCATAAAATAGGACATGTTACGTGTATGTCAGGAATGAAATGATTTGGTATGTAGCTTGTTATATGCAGTGTGGGAAAATGGATTTACTCAAGTACAGTGCTTGAGTGTGATTGTTTTTACTTAAAAGGGACAGTGCAAATTAATAAAACACAAGGTAATACTAATGATAATAATAATAATAATGAGTAAAAATGAAAGAATGAGCCAAAAGGCTATTTTTCATCTGTAGTCTCCTGGCCACAGTGTTAAAAATGCTTCCTAAAATATGACAAAAGGAAAGAAAGACAAAAACAGTCCATTCCATTTGATGCTACCTCACAATAATCCACTACACTACATGTCAACGCTACAGGCATTCACCAGCTAGAGATTTAACATGAAAGAAACACTGTATAGGTTTATCAAATGATAATAAATAATTAATTAAATTAGTGTTTTTCAACGTTCTTTGCTTGTAACTCTGTACAAACAATGTATGGTTGGGCTCCCCCGCATGTATCGGGTGTCTCTGAGTTAATAGTAGCGCCACCAACAGACATTCATCCTTCTAAGATGGTTTAATTCAAGAAAAGTCCAAAAAGACATGCACATTTTTCACTGCTTCTCTACCCAATTTATTAATTCATGACCCCTCAGATCAATTTCGAAACCGCTGGACTGCATAGTTTGAAGTCAAAGATCATTCTTCACCTTGACCGGCCACAACGGCAAAATACATACACATTAATGCGGATAATCCATAAGGAAAATGATGTTGAGATAAAAACAAACCTGTGGCAGCTTTCTTAGATTGTGAAGGTGCTAAATTTAAACAATACATTTTGTGTTTCATATCACTCTGACTCAACCTCTGTCAATCAAACTAAACTCTAATTGTTCAACAGATAGGACATAAGAGACAATATTTATTTCAAGTGGAATGATTGTGAAATTGGTAGAAGTAGGAACAGTGTTCATGAAAGACTGGAGAAAGTACTGAAAAGCACTCTGTAAGTGGTTGACTTACACAACAGTGATGATGCCTGAAAAAACAAGGGTCAAGTTGAGTGACTTTTATGTACACAAGATGATTGTTATCGCTCTATTCTGAAGATAAATAATGTGCTATAGATTCATACATCAGTCAGCGGGAAGGCGTTTCTGTTGAAGGAGTACTTTAATGTACATTTTCATAATAACACCCCTGTGCTTTTCCTTAAAGGGTAAACTGTTTACAGGTCTTGTTTACAGGCATTTGTGTAGCATATAAAGCCTTTTGTGGATCCAAAGCAATCGTCTTGTGATCCGACAAATTGCCTCTATTGATGTCCCTCAGTTTTGTGGGAAATATGGCTGCCACGTTTTGAAAAGGAAGAAGAAAGTGTGGAATTAAAGTCGGTGATGTCTCTAGTTCGATTCTGATCATGCGCTTTTAAACTTCCCCTAATGAGTCTAACAGTATTATAGGAGTTCAATGCAGACCAGTGGACTGCTTTTCATTACTCTCTTAGACCTGTGAACAATCTTTAAATTGTAAAAGTGGTGGATTCACCCTTTAAATTAGATTTTGAATGCAGGACTTCGACTTCCCTAAATACTTTTAGACTCGCTGTCTACGCTGAACTGAAAGTAAACCGGATACTGTTGTAATATTATCCTATTTCATCCTAGAATTAGACAGTAAGTAACCAGAATGTGTTAATCCTCTTATTTGTGACAGCTTTTAATCTATAGATTTACATTTTGAAGAAGTTGGAGCATAAGCTCTGTTTCTTATCTGTGGTTGAATAGAGTGGTACGTATGTAAGACATTAAACGGGAAAGCGCCTCATCAGAGTCGATTGTTCTGCTGATTGCGGGCGCGTCACAATGAGACCATCCAATACTGTTTTTGTCGTAGTCTTCAAGTGTTCAGAGACCATCGGGCCAACATACGGGTGCTGTACGCCCAGCTACACACGTTAAAGAATGTCTTCGTGGACGCCTGGATGAAGTCAAACCCTTTCCACATCTCCCCCAATCACAGATCATTTAACATTTATGCCAAAGAGCTGCAGGCTTTCCTTTTTTTAAGATGAGTCCAATACCCCACTGTGCACAGTACAGCTCACTTTGACAGCCATCGAGGGCGGATTAAAGGACTTCTGAAGGCAGATAGTGGCCTTATGTTTTATTTAAACTTTCTGTATTAAGTCAAATTTTAGACATTTAATTATTTAACTTAACTTTAACTTTAAAAAATGAGACAGGAAATAGTCGTTATTTGTAGTTGATCAGCAGGAAATTAAGTGTTTTCACAATCAACTCCCAGTTTTCAGTCACTTCTCGAGGAAAAATGCCCAGAAAATTTGCTATTTCAGTCTCTAAAATGTGAAGATTTGCTGCCTGTCAGTGTTTCATGTAACAGTTTGATTATCTTTGGGATTGGTTGGGCAAAACAATCAGCAGATTAATTGATAGGGCAAACAACCGACAGTTGCAGCGCTGATAAATCCGTCACGACTGCTTTAATCCTTGGGAAACAAATGACCACGAGCAACGTTAACATCATGTGTTCCATTTTCTTATGTAGCAGCACACCACCGGACTGCATGATCTATACTCCAACAGAAAAAAAAAAACAAGACCAACAACAGATGTTTACAAAATGTTCACTGAAAACATAGTGTAATTATTATCCCCAAATATTTTCCTTTCAAAGAGTTGAACTTAATTATTAATGATTAAATTGGTTAACAAATCCCATCAAGCGAAGGCTGTGCGAGAGGGAGAGAGAGAGTTGTCTGCTCCCCGGAGCTTATTGAGTGGGATGCACAGGATCATTAGAGGCTAATGTCAGTCTGGTTGAGAGTAATGAAAACATACAACCTCAAAGGACGACATGGCAAGCTTAGAGGTAACTCGTGTAGGATTCTCTCTTTGTATTTTGTCTAATAACCACCTACACTCTGTTTGTCGTTGTTTTCAGTCCACAGAACAGAAGGATTTCTGTACATTTTGGGCTAAAGATTGGCTAAAATCAAAATAAAAGCAAAAAAGAAAAGGTCAGTTTTGCGTTAGTTCATTTGGAACGTTGCATAATTACAGTTTGGATGTATGTAGCCTCCTTGCTTGACATTTATTTAAATACAATAGTAGAGCTAAAACGATCAACGCAAAAATGAATTAGCAGATTTTGATCATTTTCAGGATCATCATTTTATTTTGGATGACTGCTAGACTTGGTTTACCTGCATTCATGCTCATAAAACACATAACAGTGTATTCCCCCCTCTGTGTGAGACACTCTGCTTTCACCTCCTGTCTCTTTAAGCCCCCTCCCGCCCCCAAATACCCTTTCTCCCCTCTGATTGGTCAGCTCAAACATGCCTGACCCAGCACCGCTAACAACAACAACAGAGCAGCTGAGATGGATCGATTCTGACAAGCTAAACTAGCCACCGAGGCTGGAGATTATGCAAGTGTTTTGCGAGTGTTTCACCGGGGTGGGTGTGTGTGTGAGTGGAGTCATCAAGTTAGCTGTATGACATCGCAATATCTGCCGAGCTTTGATTTTTCGGTAAGTTAAACAATTTCCTTTTTAGATTTCATTGGTTTGGGCTTTTTCCCAATAAGCGAGGGGGATGGATTTGATCAGGAGGCACTGACACAGACACAAACCCGACTGGTTAGACTGATGCAATCTTCAACACCGCAGAAGTGGGGAGGTCAAAACTAATAAATTTCAGCGCCAGGTTAATGAGGAAGACTATCTCAGCGCTCATTTATTCACAGCTCTATCTCTCTCTCTCTCTCTGGCGCTCTGCACCTCCTAATCAGCTGACACGGGCATTTACCCTTTCAGTGAAACCAACCAGACTTTGCCGCGATTAAGTCGACCAATCACGCCGCTGCTGTCAAACTTTAAACCCCCTCTGCTGTAGTCAGCCGTTTGAGTGCGTAATCGCCCGACCCTCCTCCACCCCCACACGATGTAAAGCGTCCAGGCTGAGCTCACTTCTCCACATCCAGATCTTCAGCAAATTCATCTCCATCCTGTCACCAGCGTCTAGGCGACACTTTGGGGTTTCAGCTTCAACTTAAAGATATAATGGACGTCACGATGGAGGTTAATCGACTCGTATTCTCGTCTGATGTGCACATAAAATAAAATTGAACAAAGTTTCCCCTGACTGAGATAATTTTGAATAGTGTGTGACTTGTTTTCCCCCCTCCTTTAATACTGGCTGCAAGGCTTGTTATCATTGTCTGAGAAAAAAGCAGAAGTCGTTCCAGCTTCCGCGATACGAGAATTGTACCTGTTTTGTGTCATAATAAATAGTGTCTCTGGGTTTTGGACTTTTTTCGTTGATCGCAAGAAGGCATTTCAACTTGACTTTCAGCTCCAGGAAAAAGGCATGTTTTTTTTTCACAATTATAGCATTCATAATTTATAGATGAAGCACCAAAATAACACATCCGGAGATAATGAAAATAATAATCACCGGCAGCTGTACGTTTCACAAAGCTGTTCAGCCACCCTAAACCAATCGGCTCAGACAACCCTCAGAGGATATCTACGAGAATCTGATTTACTATCTCTGCTGACAGCGCTGCCAGCTCCTCAGTGTCTGGAGATCATTCAGCGGGTCCTATGATATGGATTAAAGCAAATAATTCTCTGTAAAATCCCCTTTGTGAATTATTTTTATACCCTTGCCTCTTTGCTTGTCGCACGGAACATGCCTAATCTACTTAAAACAAGTTGATAGACTGCTAATATAAATGAGAGTGCCCGGCCATCAGAGGATCTGTCTTCATTAGGAGCGGATCTGGAGAGAGTTTCTATTAGCTCGCTATCAAGATGGGGCGACTGTGAGGAGGAAATTACGCATGTCACAAGACAAAGTGCGCTCGGCCCACAGCTAAGCCCAACGGAGGATGAAAAGCCTTAATCAACGACAAGGACTACCGGTGACAGGGCACCATGATCGCCCCGTGCGACTCGCTGTTGAAGATTATATCCAGCCTCTGACAGATTGACACTTCCTCTGTGAGTTCCTGGCTGAGGCGAGGAAAGGATGTCACAGTTCCCCTCTCCTCTCCTCTCCTCTCCTTTTCCCGAGCTTTGTTCGTCGCTATCAAAGGTCTCTCCCGGATTTGGGTCATTATTTCTTTTTTGTCTCATCTGCAGGGGTAATAACACTTACTGTCCTTTGAAAGATAACAGCGGCAGAGCGAAGCCCGGGAGGGCCGAGCGCGAAAACCCGCCAACGCCGTGCGGAAATAAATTGCAGTTATAATGAAACAAGGGAGTTCGGCATGTCTGAGGATGTTTTCACGTAACACCCCTTTGACTCAATTTAAAGGTCATTATCCATCCGAATGAAAAGTCTCACTATTATGTTTCTCTTGTCTGTTTTTCTGTTTCACTCTCCTGTCCTTGTCACATTACGGTTATGAACAGACTAGTCAACAGTGCCGGTAAAAACTCTTCTTCTTTCTGCTCATTTCGCCACTTTTTTTTTTACAGCGAATGAGTCCAAAGCCATTATGACGGGTTTCTCTATAAAAAAAAGTGTTTTTTTCCTATTATTCAGCTGCTGCGGCTGCGAAGGGTTCTCCGCAGACAAGGCGACGCTTTCTGAAAGGAGAAAGCGTCATCATGTTGGTCTGATCTTCCCAGTCGGAGTTCAGTGACAAAGATTTGGCTCAGAGCCACATCGGGGCTTTCTATTGTGCAGACAGAATGATGAAATCGGCGCTAACGACAGACATGACGCCAGAGAAAACACACAAACAAAGGGCATCGTCTGTGGGTGTTTGTCGACCATTTTCACGCCCGCCTGTTGATCCACACTTGGCTTCGTCCAATCCCGTCGTTGCCGGCCTCGATTCCACAGCCTTTTGTCATCCTTCTCCTTCATGGGGCGGTGGCTGTTACTTAACGTGATTTAATAGCCCCGTTCCTCAGAGGAAACTGTGCTAATTAACAAACAAAGGAGCTGATATTTTCATCTTGCTCTCAAATGCAAAAAAAAGGCGCTAATTGGTCGACTCACAGTTTACAGCTCAGACTGTTGTCTGTGAACTGTACCTGGAAAATGGCTTTGTATCTTACATATACCCCATCTCACAAGTCCCAGGTTTACATATTACGAATGGTAAGTAATTTCATTACATTTCTCATTTAGTACGGTTCATTGATTCCAGAAACCTTTGGCTTACGCTCTACAGATTTTAGGGATGTGATGTGAAAGCATTTAGTGGTGCTCCAAGAAATGACATCACGGAAAACATAAAAACCAATGTTTGCACGGGCAGATCAGCTTCGGTGTCAGAGTCCCCATTCTACAGTCTGCGCCTGCACTTTGGCCTACGTGCAGAACCCTGTAGGCCCATCGGCCAGTTGCTCTTCGCCTCGCCCCCCTTTTTTTTTTTAACTAGGTACCTTCTCTCTGTCCATATCACTGGCTCTTAGAAACTCTGGCCTTCAGGCTTTTTGATAACTCTGTCCCTTTCTTGATGTATCCTATTATGTCTGATCAGTCTTGGCACTGCATTTTTAAAAGGACAATAAAAGTGTTGTATATAAATTTGGTTCACACTTCACATCAACACACCACAGCAGCTTTAATCAGTAGATGCACGTTTCGGTCAGCTGGTGCCCAGTAGTTTGTTTCAGCAACTCTTTTACACTAATTAGCCTTCATTTCCAACTTTTATCATCATAACAGTTATTACCAGCTACCATTAGTGACTATTTACTAACCGTGGTTATTTTATACGGACCACTGTCTATTTACTATGGTTATTTTATACTACATTAGACCAGCACCAAAACCCAACATATGCTGGTACTCGGATAATGGTTATTTTCGGTGTTCACAGAGTAGCTGTTCAAATCTTTTCAGCTGTTTTGCTCCATTTTAAACTAAATATTTCATCAGCTTTTGCACCGTTGGTTGGACACGTTTGAATATGCTACTTGGGCTCTGGGAAACGGCTGTGGATTTTTACTTTTTTTAACACACTAATCAATTAATCAAACACGAATTGCTCATGAAAATAGCCACTAGTCGCAGCCCTAAAATTACTAAATCAAATATGAAGTTTTTATTCAATCAGTCAATTCAGTCATTGAGTGTGAATGTTATCAATGCCTGACAACATGGCATCTTACCTTCAGTCAGCCACGGAGGGAAGAGAGAGAGGAACAGGTAGCTGTTTTATCTCCCTGTGGCTGATCGGAGCAGATGAAGGAGCGAAAACAGATTGATCTTAATGCAGTTGGGCCACAGAGAGCAGCATCCTCATCACCACAAACACAAATGACTCCAGTAATGAGGCCAAGGAGGACAGAGGCACACAAAACTGGATATACAGCTCGGTGTATAGGCAGGAAGGATACGATAGAAAATATGTTATTTAAGAGGATGAATCTGCATCTCTCTGCAAATCAGATGCAGAAAATGCCTCACCTGACAGACCTCTATCATGTGTAAATGGTAGTGAAGTGAAGCTTGATATTGTCATCGGAGAAAACGAGAAGAGCTATCTTCAGCACCTCTTGCCCCCGTTTGGTCATGATATTATTATCCCTGCAAGATGATTTCGAAAAAAATGTGTTAACCTTCTCTCTGGAGTGTGTTTTTTTCTGGAGGCATTTCATCATCAGAGGTCATAAAATGTAGATATGCCGGGTTCTAGTGTGTGTCTCCCATTGACTTCAATACAGCCGGCACCACAGCCTGGCACCAAAGTGAGATTCCGTGACGTATCGACCCGTCTTCCTCTTTTGCATTTTGTTGCTTTAATTTTCTTCATTATTTCTGTGCTCTTGCCCGTTTAAAAGGTTGACATCAATGTGATGTGAATGAGCCAAATTCAGCCAGAAGGCCAATTTTCATTTGCAGGTTGACGTTATGCATCAAATGAAACAAGCAGATAGCACGGCAACAAAGCCGAGCGGCAGCGTGAATGGCACAACCACCGCAGTTTTACGCCGTATCTCACTAAAATGCGGTTGTTTCTACACGTTACATGTTGTTCCTGGCATCTCAAAAGCTATTTTTCCCATTGCAGCATTATCTGCTCCTTCGCTATTGTAGATTTGCTGCATATTTCAGCGTCTGCCAGGGGTTATGTAATGAGGCTTGTCGCCAGAGGTTGTGCTGACACGAGGGACCGTTGCTCTGCTCTCTGAGTTAATGCCAAGAAAGAAAACCTTGGGTTATAAGGAGGAGGCAGAGAGTGTAAATGCCTGCACGCCTAAATCCCAGAAGCTTCGTGTGAGATTGAATGATCAAAGTGAACGCGGCGTACCGTAGTCACAGGACTTTTATTTGGATAAAGATCCACAGTAGCACACCGCACGTCGCAGGGCTTGATGCGAAAATGCTCGTCTATTCCGCATCTCATGATTGACCTGAACAGGGAAGAGCCCGCAGAAATGACAGCGGTTCAGTCTCCCCGTAGGCGGTCTGGCTGTGGTTTTTCGGGAGACATGGCGCGGTGACACTCGTCATCTTGATTGGTTGGCTGCGAGCGGTGACGGGGGCGATGTGAGCCCGAGCTGGTCTGTCGCCTGTCTCCATTCCAGGGCCCGTCTGCGGTGATTAAAAATGGCAGCGCAGTTAAACCCTCAACCACAAGCGCTCTTGGGGGTATCATGTCATGTTCGGTTTTTGGGCAGACTCCTGCATTTAGGAGAAACTTCAAAAAACACTTTGCCGTGCTCTCTGCAGCAGAATGCGAGGCAAATTAAAGTTGAGAGATCTGACGCCGACAAAGTGATTACGAGAGTTTTGCTTTATTGTTTTTTTTCCCATTTGAATAACTTAAAATCTGGCAATCCCCCTGCCAAGTCCTGTATTATCTGTATTTTGGATATCTTGCTTCGAGGCTCGTCGGATAAGCAGCAGCTTTCCACCAGCAGTGGGATCAGCACCTCGAGGGAGCATCAGGATATATCTTCTGCTTTGAAGCTCTGAGGCCTGTACAGAGTTCATCCAACTGCCACTTTAATGGATTGAGTCTGGCTTTTCAGGGGGTGCCAGGGAGACAAAGTTATTTGCCTTGCTGGTTAAAAGTCGAGAGACAGAAGAAGCCGATCTATTCCCCGCGTCTCTCGCCCCTTATTCTCCTGTTATCTGGCTGCTCCGCTTATATCCGCCCTGATACATTCATTTATTCGCCGTGCGAGACAAGTCGGCATGAAAGGGGTTTTGAAAATGTGGCTCAACTGCAGCTCGTATAAACAGTCGGTTAGCGTCGGTGAGCATAAAGTCAATACTGCAAAGATTAGAGCGTCTAACCTTTCTGAGAGTTATTTCAAATGTATGTCTTTATAAAAAAAAAAAAGCACTACAAGCTGTTTTTTGAGATGGGATCTTTGCAGATTTTCTAACCAGCTTTGTATCACTACACTGTTGGCACTATAAAACAATGAACAATGGTTAACTACCTTCCATTTTGCCTGCACCCAGAGTCCCTCAAAATCCTCCAAATAAAGCAAAATATGTCATATTGAGGATTCCAGGGCTGTTGGACGAACTGCTGATACTCGATACACGCAGATCCAAGGACACGAACACGATTGTCACATTGCTTTATGTCCGCTTCGAGTGAGGAGAATCCCATCAAACTCCGATCCAAGGCAGTGCTGATAAACCTAATTTACACCTGAAATCTCCTCAGCAGCACATTTCAGCGAAGCTTTTACCTGCAACGGAGAAAGTCTGTGAACTCCAACTGGCGCCATATAGTTCCAAACACATGCTGAGTTATTCTGATCAGACGTTACAGCTGAGCAGTCTTGATCTACTTTGAACCAGGACCATGTTTATTGTCTATTTCTCACCTAAACTGTTCTCAAAAACATGTTTTAGTAGTCCTGTTTAGCTGTAATAGTGTTTGATACCATCTGGCTGCAGTACTGTTCCCTGTTTCAGATTAGACCGAGCACCACCCAGCTCCTTGTACTTCACCCGTTGATGTTTATTCTCGGCACAGTGCATTCAGCTTTTTTGCTTCTTTCTACTGTATAGACAGCCCAGTTTTACGCACTGGGCATCTTTACAGAAATGAAATACTTATTGAAACTAGTTACTGATTCCTGTATGTCTCCTCTGTTTGTATGGTTATACTTGTATTGTAATGCCTAGGTTGGATAATGATTCATCTGGATGAATCATGAAACATGGCATTAGGACTAGTTTTGCGGGCAAGAGCTTAGGATGAATTGAGGGGGTCCCAGCCTGAGGAATGAAGCCGCTCTGTAGTCTGGTGCTAAGTCCACTACTTGCAGTTAGAAATCTTACATCACTTCATCGACATACATCCTGCAAACAGCTGTGTTTAAAAAGAAAAAAAAAAAAAACAGTATTGAAAATCTGTTGTCTCTGACCTTCACTTGCTTCTTTGCCATAGCGGAGGAGGTGTGGCTTCCAGAATCAATCAACACAACTCAAAGTTCCTCGCAGCAGCTTTAAGACAGCTCGTGTATAACACAGTAATAGTTTCTGGAGGTTCGGCTCAGTGATATCCACCATTTTACTTGTTCTGATTAAAAGTCATACAGTACACTGTATTTCACGCTGGAGAGGAACACTTACATCATCAGTGATAACATTTCTAAACTGCATTAATAGTGCACTGGGAATAAAGCATTTAATTGCACTCCAATTTCACTGTAATAGAAAGTGAAGGGTAAACTAACTGAAACAAGAGATGAGGAATCTTTGAACTAAATAAATCAGACCTTCAATGGCGGCTACGCGGGTGAGTCAAATGAAGCTGAATACCAAACACCAGTGTGTTCGTGTCGGTTTTAAAAAATAAGTCTGGCAGTCAGTTAAAGGGCAACTCCACGTTGTGTGTTTACACGTCCTGAGGAGTTCTACCGTATTTTCGCTGACTTGTTATAAAGTTTGTTGTGGGTCCAGATGAAGCTGCATGTCATCTTGATAAATTGCCTCCAGTGATGTTCCTCAGTTGCGTTGTGGGGAAATATAGGTGCCAGGTTTTGAAAAAGAAGAAGAATGTGTGGAATAAAAAAAAGATATATTTCTGATTCTACTCTATCGATTTCTACTTATCAATTTTTTTTAACTGTCCAACAGACCAGCGGACAGACGTCGACATCATCTGCTCTTCAAAACTAGGCGCCTACAGTACCCACAATGCAACTAAGCAAGTGACTGATACCGCCGGAGACGTCTGCAGCTTCCTCTGGAGAAACACACTTGAATGCATAAAATTGTTGAAGTTTGAGACAAATTACACTTGCAGAAAGGTCAAACAATTTTTATTCGAACATTGAGGTTTAGTTCTTTCTTGCGAACAGAGCAAGAACGGCCTCGACTGACAGGGCAGCCGGGCATGCTCTGTTCCGGACCAGACGGACGGTGCATTTAAGAGCATCCCTCCTGCTGGAGTGCGACTCATGGC
This sequence comes from Diplodus sargus, assembly GCA_903131615.1. Lineage (NCBI taxonomy): Eukaryota > Metazoa > Chordata > Actinopteri > Spariformes > Sparidae > Diplodus > Diplodus sargus. Next base: position 11,905,273 of record CAEMYA010000044.1, on the reverse strand, counting down.
CTGCTGTGCTTATATACGCTGAAAACTTTGAATCTGAACACATCATTACAGAAGAAGCTGTGAATTGAATCCACGTTCAAAAGTTTGTTTGATTTAAAAAAATAAATAAAAAAAGTGGTAAAACCTGACAGAAGACAAAACATGGAAAAACTGCTTCACCAGTCTATAAAACTGTGGCTCAAAAAACAGAACTGAAGGAGCATCTATATGATTCTGTTTGAAGAAAAACATTCTGAGTCACGCAATTTGGGCGTTATTGGAATGACAGCCGTCTGAAACTGTTGTGGATGGGTAACACAACACGGGAGAAAATCTGGGCCAGTTGACAGTAGTCGAAAAACACTTATGGCAATGATTTAATTTGATTGATTTAATGATTTGATCATGAGTCTTTTTCACACCACCGGGGTAGAATTAATGGCGGACAAACTCCTCGCTCGTAATGTTCCCGTAACCTTGGATGATAATGTCAGCGTCAACACTGACAAAGAAATTCAGCGGTACCCTCGCGAAAACACCGGGATAAAGTCAAACATCTGCGGTGGACCCCATAAGCACGAGAATATGGCGCCTTCTCAGGCATGTGAGAATGGACCAATCACAGCAGACTTATGGAATTTTAATATAAAAAAGAAAAAATGTAAAAGATTCAGATCAGATTTAGTTAATTATAATGAAATGGGTTGCTGTAATTCTAAAATGTACAGTATCAAGTGGCTGTGGTAGTTACTCCTGATGGTGATGTCTTAACCTTTTCTCTTTTCTTCTGTCTTGTGACGTGGTTGGTGCATTTTTGGCAGTTTGTTAATTTTGGTTTCGTGGAAGCAATATGCTAATATAGCATAGGTCATGCTACAAAATCATGTACAAGTAATCTTTTATGCACTGTAAAAACAAAACATTTAAAATGTGTTTCAAAGTTGCTCTACCATCACCAAGTATATCAGTACATCACTTACACGGGTAGTTTTTCTTCTGCATAAATACTTTGACACTTTAAGTGCATTTACCTTTCAATACTTTGGTGCTTTTCTTTGAATGCACCTGTAAGTAGTATTTTTTGCACTCTTATTGTTACCTCTCTACTCCAGTAAATGATCTGAATGCTTCTCCACCATTGCTGATACTGCACACGTCGGTCTCGCGTCTGACTGAGCACCTGAGCCATTTCCACGTATACAATCGCAATCCTGCCATTGTAACACGACTGTGACACATCCAACACAGCACAAGTCTGAAGTGAATGCTGTCAGATTAATGGTAAAGGCTGCAGGTGCACAGAGAGAAATTAAACGCATGTCTTATTCACCTGAAGATCACTGTTAAACATCACTCAGGCGTCATCTCATACGATCAAAGAGAAATAAAATCGCTTTACCGAGCTATTTAACACAATGAATAAGCCGATTTGATGTAGTCGGTTGAATTCTTCTCACGTCGGATCAGTCTATAAAAATGAGATTTTCCGCCTCGCTGCGCGACCGGAGCAAGAGAGGCTACAGAAAACTCACATGCAACTTCAGTCATGATCGGACCGGCTGCTTCCCTTCTTGCATTTATTCAATTTAGATTCATGCCAACTGTTTGGATGAATATATTAATATCCAGCAGAACGGTTTCCACAGAGCATGTAAGCAAATATGATGACGAGACCCGGCTTCACATTTTGCCAGTGTATGCTTTTGGCTGTCGGACTTTTTAAAACCAATCTACTAAATGATGGAACTGATGAAGAAAATGTATTCGGGGATTAATTGTGCGAGGTAGGCGAGTTTTCATTAAGGCTTCAAAGGCAAAATAAGAATTAAAATCCAGCAGTGATGCAATCTGGGAAAGAACTGTTTTTTCCCCTCATATCGTCAGAATGTTCGGCTCCCCGCTGTTCTCCCCTGCCGTGTGAGCACGTGTGTGCTTTCTCTAACCGTCCTGTCACGTCACAATAACGCTACAAGGAACTTTTAGGTAGAAGACACCTCGGGCTGAATAGAAATGAAAACGCGGCTGACACCTGATCTTTGGGGCCGATGCTGCTGTCAATATCGGGAGGTACTAAGGGGGCAGTGAATCTCGACAATACCCAATTTCTTTCAAAGCATAGACTTTATGTTGAAACCTTTCTTTAGGTTACATTTTCAATCTTATCTTGCGACAGCTCTGTGCTCAAGTTTAAGGGCAAAAAACACCTGGTGTTTAGGCTTAAAATACCTTTCTGGGTCACCACAAACATGGCTGCTAATTGTCCTGAAGTCTCCTGAAAAATATCTTATGGTGTCACATCGCAATGTCGCTGAAACGCAACGGCCCCCCACGTCAAAAACACCCCGGTGGTTTCACACTTCTGAATGTTGAAACGCAGCTTGAAACGGCCATCACCGACTTGGCAGCCTCAACTCCTGTTAACGCCACCTCCGATATGGCAGTCAGGTCATGAACATGTAATGTGAACTTCAATGTATGATGTAGAAATATGAATGTATCAGTGGTTTGCAGAAACTTCACCTGCCGACATGTTATCCCGGTGACTGGGCTGAAAGTAGTGCTGTGTTCTGAACTATGATGGAGTAATATAGGATGAAAACACAATTCTGTCATCGTGTGCAAATTATTCCCTCATTTAAAAAAGGTCAAATAAACCCCAAATTGGACTCTTGAGTCAATGGTGAGGCAGAAAAATCGTGTCTGGAAGTGTGTTTTTGTTTTATTAAGGAAAGGAGGACAGAACATTTTTTTTAAATGAGTTCCAAAGCAAAAACACAACATGCTGCCTGGCCGATTATGATGGAACCCAAAGTGCTAAATAAAGGCCTAACAGCTTTAATTAGCTGTCAGTATGGGGTCTGAGGTTGTGAAACCTCCCGCTACTAACTCTCCTCCCTAACTTCCTGTACCTCCTCTCTCTCAATCTCATTTGTTTAGTGCCCCCCCCCAAACTCATCTTAGCCTACTTTCTCACATTGATACCCTCCGTGTTTAAATTGAGAGAGGCATTTCAAGGTTGTCTCCATCTTTGATCGTCACACAAGTGTACCCCATAGGAAATATCAAATATTAAAGCAACAGAGCTCCTCAGTAGTGCACACTTTGAGGCACGGCATGCCATGAGAACGAATAGCGTGACGCTCGAAAATGGAAAGCAGCCGTGCTACCGTCTCCTCCGACGCCGTTCCCCACGGAACCCTCTCCCCGCCATTTTGAACAGTTTGCCATTTGAGCGCATGAATAACACCTGCGACTAGAAACGCGAGAACAAAGAGCGTAATCCAGGCATGTCACATCAGGTGCCACGAAGGACAGAGTTTTTTTCAGATTATACCTGCTGATTTCACTGAGAGGATGAAGAGATGAGGAGAGAGAAGAGGGAAGTCATTTGTCAAATCATTTGGGGTCGGAAAATGTTCAGAAAAGCAGCCTCAGCGAGCTGTTTTGCATAACGGTTCATAGCGAGCGGATCCAGCTTAGAGGTGATTTAGGAAAGTTCTCGGAGGGACTGTGAGCAGATGTCGGCACTCTGAAAACGCCCAAATCACCGCACTATGACCTCGGTTTATTATTCCATTTCCGTCGCCGGATCTGTGCTTCTCTGTTGAGATATCGCTAAACCTCTTTGCGGACATGTGCAGCAAGAAACCTGATTAGACGATTGTTTTGGAAGGAGAGTCTGAAATGAGCGAGAGAGAAAAAAAACATATCTGGAGGGTTAGGGTCGGCATAAAGTATAAAGGAAACCAACACAGGAATTTCTCCAAGCGTGTTTGCTTCCAGCAGCATGTTCCAGCCATTATGTTGATGTGTTCTGGCAAACAAGCCTTCATCAGAACACCGGAGTATCCTCCTCCTTTGATAGAGAATAAGCAATCATCCTCAGGTGTGTGGGAGAAGCAGTGAATTACAATAAAGAGTAATACGCGATAGACACTTCAAAGACCTCATTTGCACTTCACCTCTTGTTTTTTGGGCCAACCAGACGGTTACTGGACATCTGGTTGATAAATTAAAGGAAAAAACCTAGAATAAATTAGTGCAGCATAACAGGCTCTGTTATTGCTCGACAAGGTTAGTGTCTATTCGTCGCCTATCCTGATGGGAGTGGCCTCAGTGACAATGCCCCCTTCGATGGGCGCAACTCCTTGTTTGAGTATCAAAATGCGATGAATCATGTGCTATCGCCTTCGCAGTGACCACATCTCAACCCAATTGAACATCCGTAGTAGATTTTGGACCAACATGTCAGACATCCCTCTCTGCACCATCACCACATCACCAGATGAGGGAATGTCTTTTGGAAGAACGGCGCTAGCACCCTCCAGGAAAGCTCCAGAGACGTGTAGAATCAATCCTAAACTGCATCGAAGCTGGTTTGGTGGCACATGAAGGCCCGACACTTTGCTGAGACACTTTGTGTTTCCTTTAATTTGTCACCTGTCTGCATCTGTTTGAGATTGACACGTAATACTAAGTGTGAGTACGTCAGCGACTGATCTGCAGGAAAAAAGCCGCTGATGGGATCCGTCCCCTGTGATGGCGACAGCTGGAGACACCCTGAAATTAAAAACAGAAATTAGCCTTCGCTCCTCTCTGACTCACTGAAGCGACAGGGAAGGAACAGCTCCGGTGTTTTCAGCACGTTTGATCGCACACAGGAAGCGCAACAAGCATTTATGTGATCCCTGATCAGTTCAGAACAATTGAATGATCTGCAAAGGTGAGAAGACGACAACATTTCTGTCTTGTGTTTAGTCCATAAATGCAAATCATTCATGTGTTTCCGTTCTGTGATCATAGGTCCGATTCAGTTTGACTGTCATTGTTGTTCCAATGGATGCAAACTACTGAGCTGCATGAGTTCTTCCTCTTTGGTGTCTTTGGTGGTTACCAAACACCGACCGGAATGATTGAAGTCGGGCTGACTGTAATATGCTGAAAAAGCAAGATGGATTGCATTTACATTTGTGAGATGCTCACACTGTAGATATACTGTAAACATTATGTGAGAAAGTAATTACTCTGGCATCTGAAATGAGTAAATGAGGCCAACAGGAAACAAATACACATTTCACGGGGGCTCGTGTTGGTTGAAGTGCTTTTGTGGCGACAGTAAAAAACTCTGCACGTTGGTTTTGACTGATGATGTTAACTGACGCTGTAGGAGCGGAGAATGACTACAGTACACAGCCGATAACAACACAGTCTCCAACAGTGTCCGTCAACATCCGGTTTGCGGCACATCTGCTGCACCAGATGGACCTTCCTGCCTCTGTTCTGATCTGTTTCTGTCTGATAAAGCTCACGATGGTCGGACACAGCCAGGACGAGCTTCTCCTCCATGTTCTCGGTTACCTCGGCGACGGGTGACGAGCCTCACCTGGTCTGACGTATGATTGGTTGCCTGAAAAAAGGGCAGCGGTGACGACCTCGGCTTCCTTCAGAAAAGTTAAGAGATTTTACAATTAGAAGTGCTCAGAGCCGCTGGGCAAAAAAAGGCAGAGCACTCGCTACTCACTCTTCTCAGATTATTTAAATGGTTTGTTGTGTAAAAGTTTGTTGGTTGTTGTTCCGTTTCTTTTTAAACGCTCTAATGAGACGATCAGGAATGTTTTCTTCTGCAGTCGTAACAATTCACTGTCAAAAAATGAACCCTTGTCACATATTTTCTGATTCTAACGCATGCACACGGATGATACTGGTTAGCAGGAGGTGGAAATGAGTCACAACCTTGACTGTCTGTGTAATTACTCACTTGAGTTAATATAGCGGCACGCCGACGTAAACATGTTCCTTGTTGTTTATCGTCCGATGACGCAGACATCTCATTAAGTGATTCCGACTCCATGAGAAAAAGCCTGTTGTATTCATTAAGGCCGCTTCCTTGGCTGACAAGGTGCACATATCCTATGATAATGGAGTCAAATTAAGCTATGGAACAGAGCTAATGGTGTAATAGCACTGATATATCGAGGGAGAAATACAAACTTGCCGCTAATGAGATGATGAACCACAAATATCACCAATCTAAACTGTTGGGCTCTCACGGCTCTCATAGCTCCATGTTGCTGTAGATGGTTGAGGCACTTCTCTGTTGGTCCTGCAGCCATTTTCTCCTCTCTTTAAGACGAGCCACAGATCAATAACGTTATCTTATTTAAAAAAAAAAAATAAATAAAAAATGTGTCTAGGATTTCACATCTAGCTCTGTGTGAATACATCCTCCGGTGCATCGATGGTTAAAATGAAACCGGCACACTCGAGGCCTTTCCAGAGTGCAGGATTTGACAACCCTGTTGGAAAGCTGTGATGTCACCCGAAGACAGTGCTTTCACAGGGGTGTGGATATTTCATTTTCTGGGTCACAGCTTCTAGCCTCACTGAAAGTTGGTTAAAAAAAAAAAAAAAAAAAAGAAAGAGAAAGAAAGTCACATTCTGTGTTTTCACTTTGATAACAGCAGAAGAGTTTCTTGAAAGACTACCTTGATCAAACGATGTATTTGTTGTTCTTGAGACAGCTGATGTGCTTCGAAAAGCTGCATTTCTCCGTGCTTCGAAGCCAAAGTCATCCGGAAGCCGTCTTAGTCGCAAAGCAGCACGGCAGATACATGAGAACGTATTGCAAATAGCCGCGGAACGGTTCTGTTGTTTCTCCTCTCGTGTCTGTGTGACAGAAGTGACCTGACCCCTCGCTCCGGCAACCCTCTTGGAGATGAGAAAAGCCAAAGGGGTTACGAGAGTTCATCTGAGAGGTCCACAGGGAAATGTCTTCTCACATCTAATGCCAAATGTCAGTATGCTAATAATTAGAAATCCATGTCAGTAATGTTCTCCGCGTTACAGCGAGAGCATCTGTCCTCTGCAGAAGTCCCTGCGTGCATGTGGTTTCCTTCTAGTACACGTCGCATGCTATGGCAGATAGGATCTGATGAAACATTAAAGTTTCAGAGAGGTTTTGTGGCCTCTGTGGGGAGCGAGCAGATGCTGAATGTATGTTCCACGGACCGAATTACATTTCCAAACCCCCGTGGGCATTAACCAAGCGTGGAAATTGTGTAATTTCTGAACATGGGAGCGCTGGCAAGATGCACTTTCCCATATTGATACTGTACCAATATTCAGGATGTGAATTTGTGGGTATTTTTTAATAGAATCACCACCAGTCTTGATTAAATAACCAAGGTTAATTCAGATGTGTGCATGCATGTCAAGAAGCTGTTGCCAAAACTGCCAAGGCTGCTTCAGAGACAGGCACATATTTAAACGACCGTGCACGCACACTTGCACACATGGATGAAGGATTTTACTGTTGAATGCTGAAGTCGATATGAGGACCCTGAAGGAGAGATGAAAACGTACGCCATTTGTAAGAAACTTTGATCCAAAACGCTGTATCGTACCTCGAAGGCGTCACCGTACAGTAAAGTATTACCGAGGCGACCCGGGGTGATGTATGCGTACATGCTAGGAGTGTGAAGATGAACCCCTGCGCACCAGAAAAACTGATACAAGACGCCAAGATTCAGCCGCATCAAACAGAATAACAGATTTGACACAAATTATACATGAAATTGTGAAAAGAGTTTCTACGGCGTTCAAAATCGGATCTTCCCGAGCAACTCTCTCTCACCAAACGCTCCCACGCTGCAAGAAATGTCGGGAGCGTCTTGTTGATCACTTGAAATATCTACATTGAATTATCACCCGAAACCCTTCACTCCTTATTGTTGTAACTACAATTATCTATGAAACTTGACACTAGCATCGTTTGTAAGCGGGAGCTGCAGATGGCTTTTTGTTGAATTGGCCGTTGAATCTTAAAATCTGCCAGTTCCAACACACTCTTGATGTGTGGTCGCCAGTTGCACAAGATTTTTCCTCCCCCCCCTGCTTCTTTTCAACCGCGGAATGCTTATTATGTTTGCGTCTTGCATTTTGTGTTTGAAGTGTACAGCGAAGGGATGAGAGAAATAAATCATGAATGAGTTTAAAGATGATGGCGCAGACGGAAAAGCAACTGCAAAGATTTCAGACTCGTTATTTTCAGTTTTCAGTCGCAGTTATGTTAGGCTTAAGCACCGAAACCACTTGGGTTGCCCACGCCCGGGGGTTCATTGTCACAATGGAGCAGAGAAGGTGGACACAAACGCAGAGAGAAGTTCACTGGATGAAGGTTATTCAGGATGCCGCCAACGCAAGGAACAGAGAAACGCACAACGGATGACTCGAGAAAGAACAAACTAAATACTAGACTTGCGTACAAACTAAGCTGGGGATGAGGTGCAGGTGGAGGGAGGCGGAGGAACACAGGTGTGGGGGGAATGATTGGAAAAACACTGGGAACAGGACCGGGCTGTCGAAGGAGATGGAGTGCAGGTGTGGAGGGAGAGAACAAAACACAGGAGGGAACACAAAAACACTCTCAGATTCAATATTTGAAACTTGGGAGTCGGAATTGATTTATTTTACTTTTAAGCCGAGTTGTGGCTGGCTGAACCGCATCGGATCAACTTTAAATAGCAGCAGATCATACCGTATTTATGCAGCGTATCATCACACCTTAATGACTGAATAGGTTATTGTCAGTCGCTCTAAAACTATTTCCTGGCAACAACATGACTGCTGCAGGTTACCAGCGACAGCGACTAATGTGGCCTCCTGAGTGAAAGTCCTATTCCTCCTTGATCGAACCATCTGTAACAAGAAATGCCAGTATGGGTCGTAATAAGCTGCTTTCACAGTCGACCAGTCGGCTCACTTTTCTGATGAGTTATTCCATGATACCTTGCATGACTTATGAGCGCGACCTATTGTTTTTATCTTTCACTGAAGGGGCAATTCACAACTTGTCACAACAAAGTCTCACATAGCCAATTAGCAATTAGCTCGGATGTGGTTTGACCTCGGACACAGCGACGGCGCCCCTAGAAGATGGTGCCGTGGAGGCTTGTAAATGCTCGTGGGGAGGTGAGACTTGGCATTGAAATGGCTAAATCCCTGCAAAAGAAAAGGCAACAGCTGCTAGCTCATTCATGTTCGTGCCACCGCTGAACAAGGTTGCCGATGTTTCACATAGCGATGAGGGTTTGGACATAGTACATGCAGACAGCAGAATGAAGGTTGGGGGGCGGGAACAGGCACCCAGTGACGTACTTCATACCAACAGTCTGCATCCGGTAAGTCAGACTTGTCACAGCAGAAACATGGCGGCACAACATGTCCCTGAACTTCTGAACACTTCTAACTGACAGACAGAGCTAACTTTGTTTGTTACACCTACCCGAGGCCACTTGTCGAGGTCGTCCTCCCGTCCCTCGATACCCGAAGGCAGACCTAAGATCACATTATCCATTTTGAAGTGTGACAGGCTGTGTTCCCACATCATTAATTTCCCCAAAAAGCTTGAAGAAAAAGGAAGTCACCAGTAGCATAACATTTGCTCTTGCCGAGGCTGCCTCGGTGAGATAAATTACTGGAAGTTGCGCCCCATAATACATGTGAGATAGCACGGTGGGAGAGGAATAATGGGGATAGTTACAAATGTATCTGCATTGTTCTTGTATTTGGTCACGCACCGCGCGCAGAGATGCATATTAAAAAAAACGTCTGCGAGAGAGACACACTAACATATGCACACACTGACACATTCACACAGTTTTTCTCTGAAGCTGCGTCTCTATCAGGTGTGTCGGTTGACTGGGCAAGCGTTTCAGTGTTTGTGTTTGTTTGTGTCCGCCACAGGATGGTCGATCCATCTGCCGCAGCCACTGAGACTGATGGTGAGATTCCAGCGTCCAGTCGAAAGTGACAAAAGAGGGAAAGAAAAAAAAGAAATAACCGCGGCCCATATGCTTAAGGACACGAGAAACCATTAAAAGCTGAGAATTACTGAGCGATCCCACTTCAAAGAGATGAACAACGACGCTCGGAGCGTTTTCTCTTTTGTCACCGCGCCCGTCTCGTCTCAGACTTTCAGCACCATCAGCGGACCATTAATAAAGTGCCAGGGAACAATGTGGGGAGTGAGGACACACACGTGCACTGTAGGCTGCTGTCTGTGAGCTTTTAATGCATCTGCATCTGGAGGAATTCTTTCACCTTGTCGCACAAAAAAAAAACAGATTGCGCAGATTATGTAAGGAAATTACAGTGATTACTGTAATGCGGAAACCTTTTCTAGCCCTCACAGCAGTTACAACATCACAGACCTTTAATGGGGGCAACGTGGGTAGAACAGGTTCATTCTCCGCAGTAATTAGAGCTGTTCAGATATGTAGCCCAGGCTTTAAGGGGAACGTTTCTTAATTGCTACCTTTGTCGCAACATTGCTGCTGTGTGAAAGGATAATAACAGCCGGTCAAAGTAATTGTTGCTTCATGAATTCATTTGTTGAATTGCACCCCGAT
>CAEMYA010000044.1:11866634-11892347 GCA_903131615.1 Diplodus sargus | reverse complement strand
AATCATCTTAAGAGTTTTCTTTCCTCGCGCCCACATGGGCATTGCCACACTTCATCTGACTACATTTCCCTCAACAGTGGGTAGGCTGCTGGTTTGAAGGTTTTTCCCGACTGGCTCCTATTTCCTTTTTTCCCTCCACCAAATCGATGTTCCAGCCCTTCCTCCTCTCTGCAGATCGCTTCAACCAGGGTAGAGTCTATCAGGCACCACCATGCTGACATTTCCCTCTAGCTGAAGCACCTGCAGGGGACTCCATAACTGACTCAGCCCCCCCCCAGGGGACGGATAATCCCAGGCTAAAACCCCCAGATTCTGTGATTAATGATATGTCTACTGCTCGTGACCCTTGTTCTCTTGCTGTGATGCCTCATGTCGAGCCCAGGGAGCTTTAGAGAGCTGACAAGGGAGACCTGTACAATTATGCACTGGCACAGCAAAGCAGCCCCGTGGCAAACATAGACAGAGCTTGACAGGACCTTTATTAGCAACAAGACATGCACTGCATATACAGTACAGTGCACTGGGAAACAAAGCCGCAGAGTGCAGCCACAGTCTTTTATACAGTGCTCGAGCAGTCTGCTGCGTTCACAAATAGCGTAAATGTATTCAAAGTGTGAGCACAAACCTTTTCACACATTACATACATGTATTCTGTATGCAACAACCCATATTTTAAAGGTGCCCTGAGGAGAGTTTTCCCATCAAATGCAATGTGATCTTGAGATTTAAGAAACGTGTGGATGCATCATAAAACCATGTCCATCCATGTTCACAAGTCTTTCCTTCGCACATGTATTTCTGCCTTTTGTGATGCAGTGTACGTTTCTGCACACCACTGATATGTTTAAGCTTTACATTTCTTTATGTTGCAACTTAGCATTTCTGTAGGCGAGATTTTTGTACTTCACTGTGCTTATGCACGATTATGTTTAGGCACAGAAACAATTTGGTTAGGGAAAAGACCCTTTGTAGGCTTAAAATATCTGTTTTGGTTGCCAAAAACACAGCTAGAGTTGTCCTGGATCCCCTGAGACAATATCATGTTTTTGTTGCCACAAAGTCACAAAGGTCTCCTTAAATGCATCCAGTGGGTTCACACTTACAAAACGTAGAGCAGGGAGTCTCAAGCTGTGGTCACTGGTTTGCCAACCTTGTCATCTCTAACGCCCACACCATTCACTCCACCTCCCAACTTGAAAACCCATGTCATAAACAAGTGATGTGAACGTGATGTGACATGTTATGCAGAAATGTCAATGTAGTATGTCGCTTAAACATGTACAGATGTGAACGCATCAGTGCTCATCAGAAACTAGCTTATCCTGGAGACTGGGCTGAGTAGAGAACAAGATACTCAAACTCAGCTCATAGCCTCTGAAGATTGAATTTCGGTTTTTTGAATGTATTTGTCAATAAAGAACTGGCAATCTGCCGACTACATTCTAGAAAACATCTCGCACACAAAAGTCACTGTTACGGCTGTTTGCTTGGAAAAAAAAAATGTTGATATTTTAAGGACAGATTAGGTTGTTTTTCAAGGTTTTACTGTTGGACATATTCAGAGAAGTAAGTCAAAGGCAGCAGCTCCAGAGGGACGGCTCACTGGCCAAGAGATAAAACTGCGAGTGTACTGTGCAGCCTCCAGCTGTGACTGGGCAACTTTGATACTATGCAGCAGGGTGCAGCTCGAAAAGAGCGTTTGTGCTCAGCTAACATTCACGCTCAAAAACACAGTGATGGCACATTTTCACACTGAAAATATTTCCTACGTCTTTTGATTCTCCATGAAGGCACAAAGTGGCTGGTGATAGTTTTATTTGAACCACATCAGGTTGATGATACAGTTATTTACAGGATAAGCTCACCCCCCCAAAAAATACATTTTTAAAGTAATTTCCTACGCAGCCTCATGCAGAAGAAAAGTCTGGCGAAGTACACAAAACATTTTTGGAGCTTCACAGCGAAACAGCCTTGGGGACAGTAGATGGGGACTTATTTTAACATATGTGTAGACAACATCTTAACATCCAGAAGCCCTGAGATCCCAAACCGATTTGAAAAGATGTTTTTTACTCCTTTATGAAGCTGAAAATCTTCACTGTAAGCTGCCGAGCAAATACCGTTGGCGTGCACTGGGTCCTGGTGGGCACACAGGCCCGCCCATGCATCAGTGGTGTAAATAAGATGAAAGGTGTAAATAACGTCTTTTCAAATCAATCTGGGATCTCTGTCTTCCTTAGACTTGATCATGCGGACAAGCTGTATGTAGCCATTTTAAAGTCTACATTTCAGTTGTTTCGGAGAAGATGTTTTGCTGTGAAGCTCCACAAATGTGTGCGCATGGAGGTGAGTAGATAACGACTGAATCTTTAGTTTTTGGGCGAGTTTAACTCGGACCTGCGCACCGCTGCTCAGTCCCTGGTTGACTTCCTTGAGACGCTTCTGACCAGGCTCAATAGAACAACGTTCTTTTTAGTAAACTCTATGTACACAAACAATGTTCTCAGTGCTCGTGTTCATGTGTAGAGACCCTGGTGATACTACGAGCAAAGTTTCATGTTGTTTCGAGCCTTCTTGGTGTTTTAAAAATAGTGATTTTGATGCTTTCGTAAAGTTGCACATAGCACTCCCATTGAAAATGATTTTGACCCGAAAAGGAAAATACGGTAAATCTTAAAAGCGGCTCTTTCGTCGTAATTTTGCTTTTACACAAAGGTTTGACTCAGGTACATTCACAAAATTAAATGGCCAAGGAGGAGTTGGAAAAACTAAGTTTATAATTTTTCCACAGAGCCTCAGGGGCTCATGGGGAAGTAGTCACCTGGGTTTCATGTCATTCGGACAGACCATTGTGGAGATATGCAACACTTTGTGTTTTGAGCAAAATGTACGGGGAGAGGTTATCCAGTAACTCGAGTATTGTTTGCGACGTTTGCTACGCATTTGTGGAAAAAACCGGTAGGCGGAAATGGGCCTCTATCACGAGATTCAGTACAATTCAGTGAACGCGTGGATAGAAGGTTTTTGAATGTGCGACAAAGTATATGTGAGTTATAAGCCAAAACGTACTTTGCTTGATTGTAGCGCCACCTAGTGGTGGAAATTGAGAACGACAACAGATTATGACATTTTTCGGCAGGTGTGACGCATATTCTAAGTTTGGTGAGATTTGGGGTATGTTCAGGCGGTGAAAAATGCGATCATTTGGGACGAAAAAGTCATCATTCGAAAAACAAAAGCCTGGGTTGCATTTTGGCGAGAGCACTAACACATGCTTCCTCACACGCTCCCTCCTCCCCATGACCTGGAAATTGTTTCCCCCCTCGCCATCATCGTGGATCTTCCAGTCCCTTAAATGCACCTTGAGGAGATAATGAGCGAGGAGAGAGGAGGCTTCTGGAGGAGCGTAGCGTGAGGAGACACAGGTGTCTCTTCCCCACGTTCTCACTGGGAGGGGTTAAGATCCGCGGAAGAAAGGAGGCATATTAGCATAATGACAAGCAACCCCAGAGTGAGAGAAGCAGCCCTTTCAACAAAATGAGAAACTTGGGAAAATGCAAAACTGATTTTCTTTTGTATTGCCCGATAATTACGCCAGTGTTTACCGGTAAATCTCCTCATTTCTCATAATGAGGCTTCAAATCAGACGAAATCTAAGAAATTAATTTCGTCCTTGTTGAAAGAGGGATTGCGAAACATCTAATCTGGATCGGTTTTTATCCGCAGAAAAACACTCAAACTGATGCTCTGTGAAGTACTCTGACTAAAAAGTTTCCACAAAAAAGTTAATGTTTGAGAGCAAAGTCGGGGGATAGTCACTCGGAAATCCTTTCTAAATTTGAACACTCATCTGCTTCAAAGTGGAGAAAGGAAAAAGTTTCAAGTGTCATCATTCAACTCTAGCAGATAAGCTCCCAAACAAGTTGACTTCAGACTTAATAAGCTGCTGTGAGATGAATCTATTCTGAACGCACCTTAGATTAGACATATGGCAACTGACGGGATTACAGAGCATCTTTTGTTTTTGTCATCCACAATCAAAAGATCAGCGTACAGTATCGCTTGCAGAGAAAATGTTGCTCCGGCACTAATCTTCGACACAGCATCACCCAGGAACCAGCTGTCCCATATTCTACAGAGATAGTAATACAAATCTTTGACATGATCCCTTTATGGATCAAAGTCTTTCTTTTTTTCAAAGCCTCCCTCTCAGAAAATCCCAATTGCTCAATCAGACACCTATTTCCGCAGAGGAGCCTCAAGTTAATGACCCTGTTTCTCATTTGGGCTCCTCCCTATTTTCCTCTGGCGTTGAGGGTGAATGCTTAATCTTCAGGGGAAGCTGTCAGAACATGATGAATGCTAGCAGTAGACCGGCTCTCAAAACCTGCATTAATTTTTAAGCACAATTACTGGAACAAAAAATTTTAATTCTGCCACGGAAGATGACTGCAGAGGCACACGCAAGGGCCTGGAAACTTGCACAGGAGGTCTGCTCAAGCGGTATTCTTTCAGCATCGCAACCTGAGAGAGTCGGAGCAAAGAGGGACACGGAACAGAGAGAGGCGGTTTTCGGCGAAAAATGTTTTGCCTTGAGCTGCGAGCACAGACGGCAGTGTTGTGGGTCTGCTAACCCGTCCAACTCTTAGCTGTGGTTGGCAATCAATGTCCCATTCATCCTCTGCCTCATCTCCTTTGATCAGAGAATTAACAAGACAGATGAAAGGAACAATTATCAGGTCCCACGCCTCACTTAAAGGACTGCCTTACACAAAGTTAGCTCGCTTTATGCTAAGCTTCGCTACAAAGGGAGCTTTTTCCATCCTCCCACTGTCTGCTGCGGAGAATTCGACGAAAGAGACTGAGGTGGGAGATGAAGAGAACTAAGGGGGCTGTGATGGAGTAGGGAGGGGTGAATAATTAATGGGTTGTATTCAATTGTGAAAAAACCCCCAAGATGCACACGAGCGGGCCTGTAAATATGGATACTGCAGAGAAAAACAGAGCGAAAGAGAAACACTGCATTTCAAAATCCAAGTATGTCTAGCGACCCTGAATTGAAGGTGCCTTCTTTTATCCCTGCGAAGGGCGACGTTCTTGAGACAAAGGCCTTGAAGTTTAGACAGGAGGATTTAACGGCAGCGAGACTATACAGGAAGAAGTCCTGGAATCAAATATGTTTCCTGCTGGAAAAGGCACAGAGGAGGCACAAGGCTGCACCCGGAGAATCTACTGTTACTGTGTACTGATGTGGAAGACATTTCTATTTCATTGCAGAGGAGAGCAATGAGTCATCGTAACCTCAACGTTCTTTATTATAACAGGTCTTTTATTTTACTAATGAATCGAGCAATGTGAAGGAGACACATTACACATTTAATTCCTGGTTGTAAAACCAAATTTTAGAGCACCTCCTCATATCTAAACAACAGTGCAGGACGATTGTTAGCATCTCCCAAAATCACATATCAACATTCCCAATATGGACATTGCAGGGTAACATTAACACACACACACACCGGTGCGCAGTTTGGTTAGGTTAAGGCATTATAACTACTTGGTTAGGTTTAGGAAAACATCGTGGTTTGGGTTGAAATATACTACAAATGTAGTCAAGTTACCCAAGTAGCGTACATTATGCACATGATGGAACTTCACTATGTTTGTATGTTAGAAAAACTAATCGCTTCTGCTTTTACAATGGACATGAACAACAGTGAACTCCTATGTCTGCTTTGTACTGCTTCTACTCACTTCCTTCTTTGCAGCTGTAATATTAGTACAGCCACTAGAGGTCACCGCCTCATAAAAAAACGTAAATATAGTTTGCAATACGCTACTTTCATTTTGGACCATCTTTGTTTTTTCTGATTACTAGCTTGAATCTTTGTTGGTATAAAGTTGAAGTTTGGTTGACCTTTCTCATTAAATCCTACCAAAATGACTGCAACTGATAATTATGTTCATTACTGATTCATTTCACAATTGACAAAATGTCAGAAATAGTTAAAAATACCCCAAACAGTGTTTTGGATTTGGTTGTTTTGTCCAACCAACAGTCCAAGAAGGAGCCACACAATTTTTGGCATTTTTTCTATTAAACTGCCTTGGGCTAAACAATTATCATAACTGCTGCAGATGAATGTTCTGTCAGAGGATTAAGTTCTTTATTTGTCATATCCATAATTACAGTGAAGCAGTCGGTGACAATGAAATTCCTGTTCTCAGGATCCCTCAAACAATGCTCAGAAAATATGTGTTTTTACATAAAGAAAATAAAACAAGATGAGAAATGTGCTATGAATGGGAAATACATTTGATTTTGCAAGTATCTGCATACAATTGAGAATAAATCCCAGAGTTGTTTTCTAAAGAATAATAAAAAAACAACAACTCAAAAGCTGCTTGTACTCATGTTTCAGTTTCCTTCGGGTTGGTGATGTCTTTGTCACAAAAGCATGATAAAAAGCGGTACCAGGATGTATTCTAGCACTAGGTCACGCTATATTTCAGTATATAGACTGTTCTAATTGACTTGGATTTGGACATTGAGCGCTGGCAGGATTGACTGACAGCTGGACAGGCCATTGTCACGCCTCATTTGGCCATTAACACCTTTATTCACTGCAACTCAACTGTCACTGATTCAAAGCTCCCTGATAGGAGCTTCTATAAACTCTGGAGTCCTCGCATGGCCTCTGTAGCAGAACAGGCCAGAGACTTCTGATGGCAGCTGGATCACAGCACACAGGCCCTGTGGCTGAGCTCCAGGGCCACTGTTACAAAGCCAAAGTGATGGACCCGCTCTGGGAGAATGTATGTATTGCATCTGACTCCAGTGCTTCCTTGTATTGAAAGGCTTTTGTAAGGTCAAATTATTATTATTTTTTTCTGATTCTGCATTCTCAAAGTCAAGCAAACTGCATTTGCACAGTTGTTAATAACAGTAATGGCCGGGGAAAAGCTTCACGATAGGAGGATCATAAAACAGCAGATGAACAACAGTAAAAGACAATCCCTCCTCTCCGACGGGGAAGAACGGGGAGCGGCGGCTACAAAAACATCAATTAGGACAAAAAACTGCAATGGTAGGGGAAACTGGCAAGGATACACCAACACAGACGACATCTTAAACTTGCTAGTGCCGCTTTTGTCTCTGCACAGTTGGTTGATACTGAAATGCAGTTTCCAAGCTACTGTAAAATTTGTTTGACTGTAACAATCATCATTCACTGTTTGCCTACAGCATTCTACAGTACCTCTCTGAACGTTCACACGACACTTTCTGCCAAGATTCGAAGGGGGGGAAAAAAAAGCGGTTTGGAAGAGGAAAAAAGGGAAGTGGCAGATTTTAATAAGAGTGCACTGGCAACCCAATTAGAGATGATGCAAAGCTTACAACCTAATACCCTTTGATTCACTGTTTGTATTCTTGTATCAAACCCTCAGTTCCACTTCTCGTGGCATACTCATAACATGCTCTTTCAGGCACACTCCAGCTGCCCAGCGTGCACATTTGACGAGAAGAACTGGGGGGGGGACATCACTTTTTTATAAAAAAAAAAAATCTTTAGTCTGGGGATTAAATCCATGTCATCAGACCAAAGGCTGACTGGGTACCCTTTGAAGCTGGATAGATCCCTCTAAGAAGGGATGAATGGCAAAATAGGGGGAGAGATTTCAGAGTTGGCAGATAGCATTAAACAAGCTGGGCTCCGCTCTCTAGTTTTTTGGTAATGATAGCACAAGAAAAGGAAAGATGACAGTGCGAGGAAGTGAGTGCGCCTGAAAGGGTACTGGTTGTGATGTTGCCGGGTATCTTTGATGTTGAGCTGCTGGGGCATTAGGCCACACACTCTTTGGCTCTCACATCAATCTACCATTGACCAACATGGTGTTTCTTGAGTTACTGTATAATAATACAGCTTGTCTGACTTTTGAACATGGTTTACATAACCACAACTATGTTAGCGCTACCATGTTCCCCTGAGATTTACATTTGTAGACCACTGAATGTTTTTCCCCAATAACACAGCCTCAAACTTAAACAATTGATTGCCAATGACTCCTTAAATTACATGTATGACCGTTCCCACAATGACACGGAAAGTACGATATATTATTATTGGAGAGTACAATCTATCTATCTAGTACATTAAAAGAACTCATTGCTGACTTCTGGTTTCACACCAAACCTTTGCTGTCTCATGGTTAACGTTGGATGCTTGGTTGGGTTTAGGCACGCAAACAGTACTTGGTTAGGTTTAGGAAAAGAATGTGGTTTGGATTAAAATAAATAAGCAATTTTAGTAATGCTAAACATATGCTATGTGCATGATGTAGTCTTAGTACATTACTTAAGCTAAAGGAACTCAATGATTGACTTTTGGTTTTGCACAGGACCTGGAAAGCAGTCTCAGCAGTGAAAGTCCTGTGCTTGTTGGTTCTGACCACCAGCCCCATCCTCCTCTTTGTGTGGACTCTGTCGCTCTTATGATACTTCACCAAATTACGTCCTTTGCTCACCTCATAATTATTTTTGCCACTAGAGGTTGCTGCCTAACAATAGCTACAATCAAGGCACCTTGTAAAGAAGACTTACGAGCTGAAACTGATACCAGATTCTCCATCCTGCTTGTGGTCAGGTTAGCTACAAAACCACTTAATTATGTTTCTTCACGTTCTTGCCCAGAGTCATTGAAGAAGATTGATACCACTCTCATCTCTTTACCTTTGATATGAAGCTACACCCGGCTAACAGGGTGAAGCAGCCAGCCATTGCTTGCAGATTGCTGGCTGACAGCACCTGTAAAGCTCACCGAATGATGTTGATGTTTTATCCCAAAAAACGTAAAAAGGGTGCATTTGTGTTTAGGAAGCTGCAACAAACATTTTTCACAATTTTTCAGGACAAAAAGAGAAAACAATAACATATTAATTTACCGTGAAAGTAACTGATTATGGCTTACACGGTTTAGTTGGAAAACAAATCAAATACTTTGTGAGTTAATATTTTGCCAATATAATTCGTCTTTGACATGAAGTTGTCTTTAACAGTAGTTTCCTGGAAACAGCGTTATTTCTTGGCATTCGACCCTAAACTTCAGCTCTGATCTTTCTATTGCTCTTTCTCAGCCTCCATTTGCTCCAGTCCAGATGCCCGATGCAGCCATGTTTTTAATGATTGTCACAGAGCAGCTCAACAACTTAATCTCTGATGTTACTGCCCCCAAAAGAGGAGATTAGTTTTGCAGCAACGGTCACATCCCCAAAAAAGAGCTTACAACAAACCAAGTGCAGTTTTCTAGAACATGCAGGATCAATCAAAAGAAATCAATAAAATCACCATAGGCCCATGGATACAACAGGGCAGGATCCCAGGGATTTAAATTCCTTCAGCTGAGCTCTTACACAGCGGACGGATGAAACAAGCGTCAGTGCTTTGCTTTGTGCATTGGGAGAGAAACGTGTTATTAAGGCTCTGCTGCTGTGACCTCCTGACACTCACTCAGATCTCTCCGGGTTCGCTCCATTTGGCCTCGCCAACATGCCACATGCTGTGTTGTGACAAGGGTGGGAAAAAAACCCACTGCTGTACAAATGGCAGGTATTACAACTGAATCCCTATAGACTGACAAACAAATTAGTTCACGTGGTTAAAGCTGTGGGAACACTTCTCAGAGGAAACAAGTTTATCTGATCAGTCATCCAAACAAAACCATTTAAATAACCAAATCATTATTAGGAATTTAAAAGAAACTTGAACTTGTTTATCACTGAATTAGCAGAGATTTGTTAGCGGCTTTTCCTTAACAACACTGCAGTAATTGATAGGTCCACACTCAATACAAGTGCGTCATTAGTTAAAGACACACATTCAAGCAGGTAATAGGTATGCAAATCTCTGTGCTGCTTGGCTGACGTGCCGGGACAAGCTGATCCAAGCCTGGCCAGCCATTCATTTACAATCCCCATTGTACCACGCCACCTGACTTCCTCCTTTGCTACCATCAAAACTACTTTGACAACAAGAGGTCACTGCTGGACAATACATGTAAATATGGGTTATGCACATATGACCCATACAGCTGTTTTTCTGGTGAGGACGGGCTGGGTAAACAACATAGTTATCTGTAAGGCCAACATATTAAAATGTTATATAGTCTAAAAAACTCAAGGAAACCACGACCAAAGTCATTCTGTATTTTGGGCAACTCATAAATGTTGGCAAAGATAACCATTTTTAATTTGTCAACCCTGTGAAATGTGTTTGCCAGTCTCCAGTGTTTGCCATTGTTTCAGACCCTCACATATGGCCGGTGCCATTTTTCGAGCCAAATGTAAATGGTGTGGAAACTGACTCATTTGGCACAAACCAGCATTGTGCTGGTCGGGGTTTAGAGCTCACCCTATGATTGGTGGAGATGTATGATTATCTCCACCAACGGCGGTGCCAGTGAAAATGAGGTCCAGGTGTTCAACAGTGGAATCGTGGCAGGGATGCAGGAAGGCACGGATGCAAAGCGGATGTGTCACCCTGAACTGATTGAACTCAGTTTTCCGTGCTCTTACCGGGTCTTGAATCTCTGGGTTGAGAGGAAAAAGTAGATATAACAAGTGAGTTCTAGCAGCTGAAATTGCAAACAGAATGCCGCTTGCCCTGATTCCCCTGTTGAACATTTGGACCTAATTTTAAACTGGGACTTGGGGCTGGTGGAGTCAATCGTACATCATTGTCTGCTGTTTAGAGTTCTCAGTGAAGATGTGGGAGCTTCTAATCTTTCTTTATCTCCTCAAATATAATGTTGCCTTTGAGCCCTTCAGGAACAGTCAGCTCCCCTCGGCTTCCCACATCTGTTTGTGAAGGAACGCAGAAGAGAAGTGAATGGTGGTGTTCTCATGATAAAAATTCCACTTTATCCATTCAAGCATGCCTCAACACTGAAACCCTCTTTGACAGGGTGGCAGCAACCGGAGGGATGCAGTATTCATAGCTTCTGTCTCCAGGAGCGCAGATAAACCCGGGCTATACTTAGAAGCTCAATGTGTTTTTCGAAATATGTGATTCCTCACAAATACGTCTTTGCCCCCCTATTGTCACCACCGAGGGAGGTGCATTTGGAGCTTTCACTTTCGGTGACAAAACTATCTCCCCTGCACACTCCGGAATGTGCTAAGCGCTGTTAGCCAGCTATTACGTGACTATTAGGGTGCTGCTCTTGGGGAGAGATTTATTGGATTCAGAGAGTGCTTTACATGGCAGCTGCCACAGTCGTCCTTCATTTGATTGCTGTGCAGCAGACACGAGAAGTGTTTCATTCTCGTGATCAAGGTGGGAAGAAATCTGCCTGTCAGCTTTGCCTTTGGCTTTGTTGTTTCTTAAGACCTATATCGATCTACTTTCCCACTGTGTGTAGGAACTCCTTTGGCTTAAATGTACTCAAACGACTCAAGTGCCATCTAAGACTGATTGTATACCTCTGAAAAGACTTCTCCAAAAAGTCTGAAAGTCAGGCCTTACCACTAAAAAATGTATTAGAAATTCAGTGCCCCATCTCATTTTGACTTCATGAGTCACTCCTGTCTTTCTGATCCTTTATCTCCCCATGCTCGACATCAGTTTATTGATCCGCGGGACACAACTGTCACAGCGTCGTCTGGCTCGACCATCAATCCCTTCGATCAGCTGCATTCACTCTCACTTGGTTGGGAACCCTGGCAAATGAAACGCCACAGGTGGAGCAACTGTGAGAAACCGGCCCACGTTCAGCGTCTACATTATTGTTGTGCTAATGCAGTTTAGACTGGTGAATCTATATCGGGGTTTTTTTCTTTCTGACTCATGCTTCACCGCAAAGCAATCAAGCAACAGTAACCAGCTGCATTTAAATGAACACAACATAGCACAATGAAGTAATAGATTTTATTGGTCGGTTGCTATTTGAGCATAGTTTTAAAATCAAGTGTAGCACCGTCCGCCCATTAAGGCTGTCCCGTTTGGCACATTTAGGACGTGAGGGCAACGCTTGCCCATCACTAGCTCCTTAACAAAAAAGACTCAAAGGGTTCTTTTGTGTTTCGATGTTGTAAAACTGTAGTGAGACATAAAAATTCCGGCAATGTGGGACACGCACAGAGCTCCATTCATCGTGCCTCATCTTGCTCATTGCTTCACCGCCTCTCACGCACAAGTTTCTTCCACCCTCTCCCTCAAAAACAAAATTCCATCTTGAATTAGAGATATAGGAAACCCCTGTGACAGAGTCACGTGTACTCTCCACCCCAACGATTCTTCTTACCAGTGATTGTGCATATGTTGGCAGATCCTTGAAAGATTTTTTCCCATGAATAATTCACATTGTACATACATGCAGTGGGGGAGACAACATGGCTTAAAAACCGCATATAGTGGGAAAAATGCGTCACATAGCTGTATAAGAGGCATCTAACTGCTTTAACACTGAATCCGACCAACGGTGCAAGGGATTAATTTCTATCATCCAGATCTACAGATGCAATAAACTGGTTCCAGCTGAGACTAAGGTATTTGTTCGAGCAGTGTATACGTCTGTTCACACACCAGCTAATACTTTGTTTTGTTTTCTGTCTGCGAGCAGCTTGTATTGATGAATTTGTTCATTAAAAATAGGAAAATCCGAATCACATTTTTCAATAAGAGAGAGAGAGAGAGACGGCATATGAATAGAAACGTGCGGTGTAAACACCACAGACAAAAGGGCTCGTGAATTTTTAATACCATTATTCTGCCTCCGTGACCTCTTTAAAAGAGTTGTTTCGCCCCTTCCTGCATTTTCCCTGTTTGGCGATCTACGCAGAAATCTTGAATCATCTTCCCTGCTAGCCCGGGGCAGCAACGCAGACTGTTTGTTAATGGAATCTGCATTTTGCATGAAAAAAGTGTTAATGAGTGAATACGAATCGGCCCTAATATCTCCGGCTCTAGTGGAGCGAGGTAATGGACAGTGTCCTGGAGAGGGGAGAGAGGGTAATGGAGAAAAAGGGGGGAATTGGCTTTGAGGTGAGTGTGTGACGTCTGTTGTGGAGATGAGATGAATGCAGATAGCCTCATATATAGAGTCACAATGCATGTAATGAAGCTTCTTGCTCGCTCCCCTCAGCCTCCCCGCACCTTTGTACCCTTGTTTTTGTCCTCGCTACCTTGAATGTGACTCATCACGCAGGGAACGTTTCACACAAAATCATTTGTGACACCGACTCAGAACAGGATGCACCCACGGTGATTTGTATAACGCTTGCAACAAAGGCCTGCGCTCCTCTCGGGAAGAATGGATCATCTTAGTTATCCAATGTTGTCCAGGACAACAGCTTTCAAACCCTGTAACGCTGTGTTCTGACTGCATGTGAGTGTCAGTGACGAAATCAGCTTTATGTCATTGTGTCTTAACTGGCCGCGAGTGACGCAGCACCGTGCAGCACGACGCGGAAGTTTCGAGCCGGACGTACCTGTTAGCATTTACATTTCTTTCATTCGCGTTGAAAGTGTGATGTGAACAAAGAATGGCAGATTAATGACACTGAAATGAAGAGTTATATATACAATCCTACAAGTCTGCTTTCACTACAAAAACCTAAATGAGATGGCTGGAGGGAAATTGCCTCAGAGCTGAAAGTTTCTGGCAAGAAGACACCATTGATATCTGTTGTTGGCAGAAGAGAGACATCTATATATCACAGCATGAAACAGCCAGGTATATAACAGTCTATATTCTACACAGCTTCCAAACGGCCTGCTTTTTGTCCAACTTCCCGTCCTTCTTAGAAAATCCAAATCCAAACTTTACATTTTAGATTTAACGGTGCATTGTAAATTTTGTCGGCGTTGTCGGGCATGTTGCTTTTGTTTCCCCGGCAACGCTATGCTTACATTTCTGTGCCTCATCTCGCAAGAGTCTTGATCTGACCTTTGAATTTGGCTAAAATTTAACTATAATGTAAAAAGACATTGACATAGACAAAAAACCCCCAAAGCATTATGGGAACATAGAGGAGGATTATTCCTCACATCAAAGAAAGATGAAGATGAAAAATAGAATGTGCAAAGAAAGAAAATGTTAATATTAACGCTTTTCATGCTGCATTATCAATATGTATTTGTTGTTCGTAGGGATGGGGGTCATGATATTTACACTCTATAAACTCCAGTAGTCGTAGAATTGAATCATTTGAAGAGTTAATGCAACTTTAGTTTTATCAGAAAAAAAAATATTTTCCATCGTTTTTTCCCCATGTTTTTTTCCGGCTCCATGAAATAACATGATTTCTAGTGGTATCAGTTATTACAGGCCTTGCTCGAGTCACATGCAGAACACACAAACAGAAGATCCTCCAATAATCACTATATTCTTTCTTTCTAATACACTTTTGTTTGAAACGCTCGTCCCTACTTGTAAGCTGAGATAAAACCAAAACCCCCCTGCCACCATCATACTGACACGTTATTTATAATCACTTCCATGTAATTTTTTTATTGAAATTTACAGTAAATCCCATAAATGTGGATTACACATATAGATATTGTTACAAGACATTCCCTAACATGCTTCACGGCGTTACAGCCTCTCCTCCTACAACGTGCTGAGGAGTAAATAAACTGCATTCTTCTCAAATTCCATAGCTGGTGAGTCACTCCTTTTACAGGATCTGTCACTACTCTCCTTGGCAATGAGGACAGGCTTTTTTCTCCCGCTGCCTTTATTGTCTAAAAACAATAGTCACAGTCGTGAGTTTGACGCCAATAATTATTAAGCCCCCGTTTCCTTTTGAAGATCAGCAGAAAGCTGACACAGAAGCTGTCTATGTCAGGGAGAAATGATACAGAGGCGACTGAACATCACAATTCTCTCCCTCTGATGGATTGCTGGACTTTTAAAACGAGACAATGTTGAAATGACAGCAGCGCAATGAGTCACTGCTGCAACAATTTCCACTCTCCTCAGCCCTTGGTTTTTCCTCATATGCATATGCATAATGCAGTACAATGCCTGACTGCTCACAAAGTCACATTGTGGTGAAAATGCTATATGATGCCGCAACAAACCTGAAACCACAAAGAATATAAGAATATTTAGCAGGCCGTCAGACGGACGTGCTCGGCGGTGTAACACTCCATTCTGAGGACTTTATCTCGAGTCTCCGCCGTAATCATATTGGTCTTCTGGGCCTAAGTATCCCCTCCGCTGAAGCATGACGGCCAAAAAAGCAGTTCCCTGTCGAATTAGGACATCACTGTCAGACGGTCCCGGCTACACCCTGACAGACCTATTAGCAGGACTCATGTCATTGTGAGGCTTTGCAGGGATGACAGGATGTAAAATCGAGGGGGTGTGTCTCGCTGCGTTTACTAGCTGCTGTTCGGAGTTTAGAGAAAATGAATAAAACATGGGAAAAACTGACACCATCAAATAATAATACAGTGTAGTAGTAGCACTTGTGGTCCCAGTATTTTCTGTGCAAATGATTTAGTCACAATCCCAATACACCTGTTGCACCTCCTACTAAGGGTAGATTGTTTGCTATCTGTGTACCTTTCTCTGTAAGCAACTTTGGGTCCCTGAAAGGCGCTAGATAAATTAAATGAATTATTATTATTATTATTATTAGATGGGTAGGGCAAAGTTTTAAGCCTCCATGGTTTTTCAGAGGCGCAGTTTAAACCGAGGGTTACTCGGTAAGTACCCTCCATCGTTTCAGTGTATTACGGTCTTTTCTTCTTTAAACAAAGATCTAGATAATAGAATTATAAACAGTTTGCTGATGTCTCTGTAGCTAACTACTTGGCTGGCTAACAATAGTGGTCAGGTAATGAAGCTGCATTCTTTTGTATTTAATGACTTGATTGATAGCGCAGCTGGAGGCAGCATACTGGAAATGTCAGGTGGCATCTGTTTTATGTAAACCTCGCAACTGCTGACGATGTTCGAGGGTCAAAATTTGAAGGTGGGATTGAGTTTTCTCCGTTGCGTGACACATTGCGAGATCACCGTGAATGCAGGTAACAGCTGCAGCGCCTGTCATTTTTTGGGGGGCTTTTCTAGTATTCATCCAATTTCTCGTGTAGCAGAAGACTCTGTAACGAGTTTTCAAGACTTGAAGGGAAAGTGTGCATTCAAAAGACAAAGATATTTTAAGATACATGCAGCTAAGGGACTACTTTACAGAGGAGAGGAGGTCAGAACCAGATGAAACGTCAAGCAATAAGATTGGTGTGATTGTTGATGCATCCAAACAGGATGCATGAACAATGATTGTTGATGCAGGAGAGGGAGAAAATGTGCTATAAACTGTTGTTTACAATTGCTTAATAGTTTATAAATCATTTCACAGTTTTCTAGCTGTAGAATAATGATTAACTACAGATTAATTAACTCTAAATGTGTAATTTATTCTGGCTACTATAAAAAGGTACTTGACCCTAACTAAATCAATGCCTGAAAGATGTTTTCTTTATTTTTTCTTTTTACTTATAGGTGATGAGGATGATGCTGGTATGCAATTATGTTTATATCCTTGAGAAAAAACATGATAAGAACATAACAGGGAAGAAGAATAGGATACTCTGTATAAGTCTATATGTATACTGTTGTTGCCTGGGTAAACACCCGGCATAATAATGACCTTGATGCTGCATAAACAATAGCTAAAATGATTCTCAGTTGCTTATTATTGGCCGAGCTGCTTCAGAAGCCGTCTGGCTTGGTGGGAGTTTGCTTGTCATTCTGCCTCTCGGCAGCAGTGGCTGGCGAGGAGCCGGTGGCTGATTCAAAATTTAGAAATTGCTGTCTGCAATCTTTGATCGTTTGGCAGAAAAAAATACTTCTACTTTTCTGAACTGTTTCAGAGGGAGTTTTTTTGTGTGTCCCCTAATTTTAGCACGTTATCTTCTCCCAGCTCTCCAATACTGCGTTGAATCCCCGAGGGGCACTCTCTAGTGGGCATTAAACTTTGCCATGCTTGTTACAAATTTAAGTAAATTGCACTCAATTAAAACGTCAGAACAGAGCATGTGTCGTGTTGCTGAAATGTAGACATAAAGAAAAAAAAACTCCAAAGAATTCAACTAATCGCCCTGGAAACAATTAGTAAGATGGATAGATAAAGACTCTAATCGTGAAGTGCTCTTTGTCCTCATTTGCCGGTAGACATAAAATATGATCCTTTACTTGATTTATCATTGACTTTTTTTAAAATTGAGAATGAAATGGCTGAAAATGGCTGCTTACTTATGTTACCTTCAAGTGCAACACATTTGGTAAATTAACTGAATTGAAATAATAATAATAATAATAATAATAAGAGATGCTCACTGGACACTCAGCTACGTAAATGCACACAAATGCTGACAAATAAGTGTCCTTGTCTGAACATACTCTAAAAAGTTTATTCCATAACCTTTTACGGTGGACCAGCCATCGCCATTTGATGCGACACGTCGCTCCCTCAACTTCCCCCTCCACCCCCGGGCCTAACAACTTTTCTGTAGGGTGACCAGATGTCCCTCTTTATGTGGAACTGCACAGCATTTTTTTTATCTGGCTCTCTGGCTCTTATCCACAGGCTGTAGAGAAAGCAGGGAAGGCTGTCGGCACAGGGAGGGTTGATGTCCGACGGGTTAACCTGTCCTTGTTTTTGCTCTCTATGCGACCCCCAACAGGAAGGATTTAGGTTAAATAATATGGAAACTACCACAGAAGGACAAGCAGGTACAATAAGGACTCATAGCAGCAGCTTAAATAACTTGCACTAGAAACAGTGTGCAGTACTTCTAATCCTACAGGTCAGCAGACTGTGGCAGACAGGGACTGTGGCCAGCAACGGTCATGTTTCCAACTGGGAGGAAAAAGAAATGTCATGTCCTCAGAATGCAGAATGCTACTGAATCAACAAGAGGGTTTTTTTTTTAAAGTTATTTACACATCATATTCAAATTCCTCTCAGCCTTTTTAATGTGTCCCACATTGTCGCATGAAAACACACTTTTTGTCCCACATTTGGTTTTTGTTGGGCTCTGGTCACCCTACTTTTCTGGCAGAAAACCTCACATAACGTTGTGTAATTCCCTTTATGTTGGAGGAAAAACCTCCGGCTCTGTCAGTCACCGCTGTGGGAGCAGCGGGGGACCGTCTGCGGTCGAGTGCAAAGGAAGCCGGAGTTCCTCCTCCTGACAGCGAGGGGAGACGGTTACTCTGTGGATTCTGCAATCTCCCCCAGCTCCCTCTCTCTGCAGACAGCTGATGTTTATCTGCACTGCCCATATGGGCCTCGTGACTAAACATCTGGTAAAGCTGCCAGTGTGCATGCCGTGTATCACAGAGTGATGACAGTGAAGGAGCGCTGCTGCCAACCCCTTTCCAAAAAAAGATCTCAAGAGGCAGGGAGGACTTCATCTTAGAGATGTCAAGGCTTATTCTTTTAAAAACCGACTCAATTACCAAAGTACTGTCCGGCACTCAAGACGGCCCGCTGCAATCACGCCGACTGTGGCTTGATTAGTTTGTGATCTCGACGAGGAAGGATAAGCTGATTTGAAACAAGATGCACATTCCTTGCCTGCAGCGTTCCTGCTTCATTTTCAGGCTTAGATTATGATCTCATTGGAAACGATCAAACATCATTATTACCCCTGTCCACGAAGAGAAACGCAATTGTCAAATCAGAAAGCTATATTCAGTGCCACCAATGAAGGAAATCTTTTCAGAGTCGAGCAGTCCGGAGTAAGATTATTTCCTTCCACGTGGTGCTTTTGTGAAAAAAAAAAAAAGTGTCTGTTTGCAGTGGTTGAAAAGCCGCTGTTGCTCCATCATCATTACTGGGGCATCCCTTTGAAATTCCCTTTTCTACCTGTGAGTTTGTTTTAAGTCTCTTACAAAAGACAAAGCCTACGCAGTCACCCTCTCCTCTTCCCTCTCTTCAAGGCTTTCCCCTAGAACGAGACGTTTTGAAGCGACTGGTAGGCCTTCATCCATTATGGATGCCGTGTTTTAGGGGGATGATCTGTGCTGGATGATATAAATATCTCCTTTTGGTTCCCAGCAGGGTGGGAGAAAAGCAGCACAAGACAGGCCACTGTGTAGTGTAAGAGCAGGGCATCTTTATTATTTGATTTGATAGCCAAAGTAGAAGAAGGCACGGATGCACATGTGAGTAGCAGACAGCGGAAGCGTTCTTTAATTCATGGGAAATCTCTTGACACCTCCGCTCCAACGAGATTGTTCTACAAATATGTACTCGACATTAAAAGAGCCGTTATTGTGGGCCATTATGTTAAAATAATTGCGAGACACAAATGCTCCGCAGCGATGCTGTCAACAGCTGCTGCGATGAAGCGCAACTTTGTGATCCTGAATGGGATTTTGCCCCCAACGCCCTTCTGTTACGGGCCGCGCCGCGGCGGGAGGCTGTATGTTAGCGTACAAAAGCAGCGTGAAGTGAAGCCTGACAGATATGTGTGTGATGGTCAATTGAGAGAGAGAGAGAGAGAGAGAGAGAGAGAGAGAGAGAGAGAGAGAGAGAGAGAGAGCTGCAGGCGTCTCCCACTGTGTCCACATCGACCGTTCTATTAGTCCGGCACTGTGGAGGAAGCCAGCCTACTGTTGAGAGGACGGACACGCACACAGAGTGCCCTCGATGTTGACACGAGGGGTGGGTCAGCCAACGAGGGAGCAGATGTGCAAAGAGCCGCGATGTTCGTAACTCGAGGAACGACGTTTCTTTGATTAGCGGAACCCCTCTGCCCTTTATTTTAGTGCCACATTTCGCAACCTTTCGGCGAAACACTGGAGAGGTTGCACACGAGCAGAGCGGTGTGCGGTTATGAAGTCCGTGGAACGATGCCAAGCAGCAGCGAATCAGTTATGCTCAAGGCGCATAGAAATAATTCATTGCATTGCTCTGAAAGCAGTTGAGGCATGGGTGCAACACAGAACAGATTTCCTGTGCTAGGAGCCGAGGTCTAGGTATTATTTTTCTGCTTAAATTTCACGTTCCTGTAGCTACTTCGGGAACTCTGACTGTCCAGCGAATGCAAGCGTGCCTAGCAGTTTTGAATACGATGTCAATTAAAATATGGAGAGTACAATGGCGGCAGCTTGTCTCCCTGTCCGCGGACTTCCAGTAGAGCTCTGTGGGAGATTCAGCAATAAAAAGACAAAACCTCAGCAGGCTAACACAACCTGCATAAACACAATGAGACATCTATTGTTGATCAGATCAATGGGATTCCATTTCATCGTTCACATCTTTTTTTTTCTGTCGAAAATGCATAAAAGGAGTTGCCCGCTCTGTTGTTTTCCTCAGCGTCTTAACACTTGTCCCCTCTGTTCCGCAGGACCCTGCTGAAGAACCCGGTGGGTCCACTTGTGACCTCCTGCCCGCTTCAAGAACCAACGGCAAGGAGAGCCGAACGCACCCGAGTGGTTCTGTAGAGGCAGGGAAGAGAGTGGAAGCTTCACACCTTTGTTCCTGCCTTGAGAGAACGCTCTCCGCGGACTCCCGTCTCACTGTTTAGTTGCTGCATGTAGGCACCACTCTCAGGTGCAGGAAGAGAAAGGAACACAAAGAGGAAAGAAGAAAGAGTGAGAGATAAAGAGAGCAGGGCTGCATAATTAGTATTAC
This sequence comes from Diplodus sargus, assembly GCA_903131615.1. NCBI lineage: Eukaryota > Metazoa > Chordata > Actinopteri > Spariformes > Sparidae > Diplodus > Diplodus sargus. The sequence continues at coordinate 11,871,695 of CAEMYA010000044.1, read as the reverse complement.
CCAGTTTGCAAGCGAGCTAGAAACCATGAGAAGAGGCTTCTGAAGACGGCCGTGCTCTGAAGAAACACCGCGGCTTACCTCCAGGACATTTGTATGTGTGTGTGTGGGTATATGCGTGCACACCCCTTTCATTTTCAAAGGACCTGAATTTGTATTTGGATGCGGATTTAGCCTTTCATTATGACTGTTCGAGGAGGCTTTGAGAGAGCCTGGATTGGCTGCCACAGAAGTGTCTGCTGCCGGGCGTTGCTGCTGACTTGTTATTTCTTGATCGCCCTGGCAGCCAAGCCCAAAATGCCGGGCCACACGCACCTCAATTCAATACGCATTGATGGGGACATATCTCTGGGCGGGCTGTTCCCGGTGCACGCGAGGGGGAACGACGGCAAGGCCTGCGGAGAGCTGAAGAAGGAGAAGGGGATCCACAGGCTGGAGGCCATGTTATTTGCCCTGGATCGTATCAATAATGACAACGAGCTGCTGCCTAATATCACCCTCGGGGCCCGTATCCTGGACACCTGCTCCCGGGACACCCATGCTCTGGAACAGTCGCTGACATTTGTCCAGGCGCTGATTGAGAAAGACTCAACTGATGTCAAGTGTCTCAGCGGTGGGCCGCCCATCATCACCAAGCCAGAGCGAGTGGTGGGAGTGATTGGTGCGTCTGCCAGCTCCGTGTCAATCATGGTAGCCAACATATTGCGTCTCTTCAAGGTCAGTTTCTCTCACAGCTTCCTTTCTTTACACTTTCTTCACCGATGGTTGCACAGCATGGATGCATTATATAATTCCCCACAGCGCAATGCCTACAGCATTTTTTTTTGTTTTTTTACAGCTCAGACTTTCAGTTCACGATGTCATTATCACCACACTGTCAGCAGAGTTCCCCGTTAATGGAATAAGATGGACACACAAACATATAGTCAGTTTCTGATGACATTTCCCAGCCTCTGTATGTTTATGGCCTTGACCTTTACAGTTTCCTCAGAAGCTTTCATTCAAATCATTATTCAGACTCCTTCTTTCTCCCCCAACACTGTCCAGAAAACTATGCGCTGATCATTACACCATAATTCTCCTCACTAATGACACTAATTTGCCAAGAGTCCTCAGTGTTGCCTTCTTCTCATTAATTCGAGGAAGCCATGCATGGCACCATGAGCTTGTCGTGCTGCTGTTGAATGTAGTCCACGAAAATGAGCCTCTGTGTTGTGTTTGGCTCACCAGATGCAAATATAATGTGCAAATGAGAGCAGATCATAAACAATATATGACAGGGCTTATGTGATACCTGCTCAGAGCTGTCGAAGCGAACTACAGGCCACGACCAAACTAATGAGGATAAGAACTGTGTCAAAGCTGGCTGTCTTTTCAAAATAACATCCCAATACTCAAGCTAGACAAGCTGCAGAACAAAGAGAGCGGTTACATATCGTAACCCCATGTTCTAGGAACGCAGGTGAGTATGGGCTTTTTAGGCTTATTATACCTAGTCTAACATCTCTAAATATATTTACGAGCATAAAGCATATGCGTCAAGTGACAGAGAACACTGGTAGAGCTCCCATTTGTGTTCCAATTTTAGAAATACAATTTGCAGCCATCGGTCTATTCAAGCAGTCTCTCGCCTGTTTAATGTGAATATTTCCATCAATCCTACATCCTTGGAGATTTTTTGGAAACACAAGGGTGGTGTCAGCGTTCAGCCATCACAAGCCCTCGTCCTCTACATCCACAAGTGCAGACCTGTCACGCAACTTCCACCATCAGGGGTATTATTATCATCCGCTGAGCGGAAAGGACATTGGTGACATATCTCACACAGGAACTGTCTCATTGCTCAGCACCGCAGAGGCAAGCAGTGGCCTGCATTCAAAGATAGGTTGGCCGGTACACAGCCCCAGCACTCCGTGTCACATGCCAACATCCTCTCAGCCTGCACAGGATTTTTGTTTTATATATAAATCTGTGGGTGATGTTTCTACAGCAGGCTGTCGACAACAACCTGTCCGCAATCAGACTTTTGTACAAAAGCAGCAACACTGCAGTCCTGACACCACCATGTTAACACTGAGCACAGGTGGGAAGAGATACATGCACACATCTCCAAAAAGTAAGAAGTAAACTTGCAGCGGTACCACACCTCATGACACTGCCGAGCATTTACCCAGAGCCGCCCGAAACCTTGAAATGACTGCTAGACCTCATGCTAGCGCATATCTCTCCACCCCCGAATGTTCCACCAAACAACTCCGTGGCCAGACTCCTTGCGGAGGGCACACGACTGCCCAGGGGAGGGCCCGTCCACTCACAGGCTTGCGAGACGTCTTCACAGAGCTAATTGGCAAGCCTCTGTTTGGGCAAGATTTTGCCAGTGAGTTGTTATGTGTTCCAACCAGCATGCCAAATCCTGCAGAGGGAACAAATCATTTAGTTTTTCTTTTTTTTTTCACTTCTCTAAAGGGCATTCAGACGCCCCATCCAACTCTCAGTGTTCTCGGGCAATGAAGGAGTTATGTGTGAGCACGGTGCGACTCTGACTCTGATAGGGTGATAGATGGATCGGATGGGTGCGCAAATTATTCACCCCGCGGGTCGAGGTCAGGAAGCAGGGATCCATTTTTTGATGGACAATGGCCTTAGAGGCATCTGCCCAGTGGGCCTGAACAGCCTGTTTGACAGGGCCTCGAGCACGATGGGCAAATCCCACCGAGGGATGGAGGAAACACTGTATTTCAAGGTTTTTCCCCCCAAAAAAATCCAAGCATCCAGCTGGTACATACACTTTGATATCTGACACCGACATAAGTCTCTAGCAGAAGTAGCAGGAAACTCAAGAGCTTTTGCCCCAGTGTCTTTACTTACTCTACTTGGAACTTATCTTGGAGGATCACAAAAGCATTGGATGGCGGCGTACCACTGCGAGGGACAATCTTAGAATCTCCAGTCCGTCCTTGACATGATACAAGCACTCAGTGGTGTCCTGAGCAGCCATTAGCCGAGCATGTTCTGCATATCGCTGCCCCGCTGCTGAAAGAACACAAGCTGCTTCTTTCCGAGTCTTTGCGTCGGCAGATTGAAGGAGGGAAAACAGGCTTTTAGTTAAGAGAGTCTTGTGCAAATGCAGCTAACCCTAATCCTGCAACTACTGTTTTTCTTATATGCACATTACCCATACTGTACATAAAGTTTAGCAGCCGACAGGAAAGTTGATCTCGGTTTATCTAGGTGCCTGGCTTGCTTAACTGGAATTGGACCACAAGGTGAAAATCGGCAGCACTTAGGAAGCGTCAATTGTACGACAGGAATGATCAACATTTTCTCTGGCTCACAGTCAATCTGTTCATATGGCAAAAAATCTGACAGATAAATGCTTAAATAACCCTGAAAAACACTTTGTACTGTCACTGAACTGAAAACACTGCGTTTAACAACCACAGCAGGTCAGAGCATTATCTTCTGGCTTGTCTTTTATTTACTTTTTATTGTTATTCTTTCTTTATCCAGTGTTTTTTTCATAATGTCACACCAAATGCCAAGTAGATAGCGTTAATTGTACAGAAAAATCCCCCAAAAGCGCTCGCAACACTGGCTTCAAGCTCTCTTAAAACATCATTCTCTCAACATTTATTCCTGTAGAAGTCCAAATTAACACGGAGGAGAACGGGGAAGCTTAAAAGCCTTTAATCAACTTATCTTCTGTTTTGCACTCGACAGGCGGAACAATTTTTCATGAATCACACTGATAGGGAAACAAGAAGCCATGAAAATGTGATTTGTATGGGGCCCAGATGCTGCCCCAGGTGGAAAGAAAACTGGGTTTAATATTTTTTCAATAATATTAATGCTGCACCAGGTCCTGAGACAATGTTGCGTTGCATGAGGTCGACTCTCATATCTATGACTTTTTCAGTTTACAGTACTGAACCAGATTCACATGAGTCCTTGTTGAAGCTAATTTGCGCCCTTGTTTCTGTAATTTTCTCTTCGGCATTTAATCATCGTGCTAACACATTTAATGATGTAAACAAGTCGATCAAATGTTCCCACTGTGCTTAATTTTAGCTCATCATCTCTACCGTCCACACCGTTGCGTTATCACTGAATTTACTTGATTGCATTGTTTCATTTAGCATTGCTCAGGTGATTCTTACACGTATTAAGTTGTTTAAAGCAAAACATAATTGTTACATCTAATGTTACTGTCAGGAACAATCTTCTCATTTTAAGGGTGATGGCGCCGAAAAGCAACCCAGCCCAGGGATCAGTAAAGTATTTCCAATTCTTTTTTGGTTGCTAGAGCCCTCATTTGGGAATTTACAGCTGAATTGAGAGTAGAAATAACTTACATACCTAATATCTCACAGGTCCACCTAAATTTCTAGCTACGCTGCAGCTCTGCGGTGCTATCACTTTTAGCGTCGGCTCTGCTCACTTGGAACCTCGACAGAGGTGATACCGAATAAAACACCAGGTACCAGGAACAATACATAACGAGTGGAAGTGGAGGCGACACAAGCTGTGGGACTGCAGTAGAGACATAGTATTTCACTGTTGAAAATGCAAACTAGACGGATGCTTTATAGAGAACTGGAAATTAATTTTTCATCGTCACACGGCTCTGGTGGGAACGCAGGAACTTCTGGTGAGTTTGGAAGAAAGTTACTGGCATCATGAATATTACAGCTATTCACAAACTAATTAGGTGGAGAAAAAACAGAACAAACAAAATATCTCATGAGGCACAGGAAAAAAAGACTGATGGTATCTGTGGCACCAATGTAATAATATCCTAGGGAGGTTTTTTTTTTAAAGTACCTGTCACTATACACTTTTTTTTTTTCTTCCAACAAATATTATTTGAATTTCAGGCTGTAAAAGTCTGCAGGACCCATCAAAAAACCACTCTGCTGCAATTAAATGCAAACCTCTGCTCTTGCCGTAAGGATATCGACTAAAAAGTAAAGCTAATGTTGAACGCTCGCATGGCACAGCATGGCAGGTTCCGGCTCTTTTCTCCATCATTAAAGTCGCATAAAAACCATGAGTAGGACTCCCCTG